>VXBH01003995.1:181509-245806 GCA_013400035.1 Rynchops niger
AAAAAAGAAAAAAAAAGAAAAAGTGGGCTGGTGTTATTTATCTTTAATTTTAAAACCAAAGTAACCTGAGAAGAGTGATGGGGAAAAGGAGAGAGCATTTTTATAAAGCACGCATTTCTGGAAATCAAAGAAAAAGCGTTGGGAGAGGCTTATTTTCTACAGAGGCGTTTTCTAAAGCAAGGCCCTGAGAAGCCAGCGCACGCGGAGGAGCGCTGGTTACAGGGAGGATGGTGTTTTTTCCTTCGGAGCAGGATTAGAGCCCCAACTATCCCATCCCATCCCATCCCATCCCATCCCATGGGCTCGTCAGGGCCAGCGCCTGGGAAAGCAGCTGCTGCAGAAGCCGGCAAAAGTGTCAGGACAGGCAGAGAGAAGAGGCTTCTGCACCGCCCAAGACTGAGTAAAACACGGCTTCGAAGGACGAGCCTCCGACCTGACAGCGACACGGTGATTTTGGCGGCCGCCTCAGTTAAGACCACGACAGGGACCACTCTCACTCGAGCTGCTCTGATGCCTCGTCCCTTCACAGATCGATAACAGATGGCAACTGGTTTGAGAGGTACCTGCTTCTTGCAGACACTGCCACTGGAGAAAGTTACCTGTCAGCCTCGGGAAGGAAGGAGCTCCCAGGTGTTGACCGCAGGCAGAAAACCACCAGCCATTAACCCCGGGAGGACGAGGAACGAAGTACCCGTTCCTGCCACGCAGGAGGCTGGACAGACACGCACGGATGACTGAGACAAGAAACCATTCTAATTCACAGGGCCAGTTCTCTTAAATTAATTTTAATTGAGAAGGTAGTTAGCCACTCGGCTGCTCTACCCTCAGAAAATGAGCCTGTGGTCTCCTTACCGAAGAGAATGGTCGACGCCGTGGTTTGTGTGCCAAGCTCAGCCGAGCCTGGGAAAGCCCAGCTGGAATCTCTGTGTTCAATCAGGAGCGTGCACGCAGGTTTCAGCAAATTTAACACAAACGCAAAATCAAAACACTTCTAGAAAACAGAACTGATGCTTGATAAGCTAAAGACTTTGAAACTTGAAAGGAAAAAAAAGGAGAGGAATGCCTTACCCAAACCTCCACCATTTTCCATCTTTCCTGGCTGATAAACCTAATTCACTTTTGCTGTTTTAACTGAGAAACGGGATGGCAAGTGGCACTGCTGCCAACAACATTGCGACTTTAAGGCTCCATCGAGTGATCGGAAGGAAAACGCCGAGCGATGCTATTCAGTCCCCGGCGACCGCGGCAGCGGGGCTCAGACCCCGCCTTTACACGGCGCAAACGCTTCCACTTGTGCTGCCATCTCGGAGACATTCCCGGGCAGCGGGTCCTGTCCGCAGCAGGGTCCGCGTGTCGGGAAATGCTGAAACCGGTGTTTTGATGGAAGATCATTTCACACTCAGGTGGGCAAAGCTGACAAACGCGGGGGGTCTGCTCCCGTCAGGAGCCTGAGCGGCTTGGGTACTTTCAGTGAAACATCACCGATTTCATTCTTTCTCCCCGGTATATGCTTCGTTTTAAATACGGTGGCTTAACTGCGCTGAGGAAAATGCTCTAAGGCAGGCAGATGACAATACCAAAGGCACCCACTTTGCTGGTTTCCAGCCCGCAGGTGCAGCACCGGGAGCCGCACAAGGCGACAGCGACAGCCTCCTGCCTGGTCCCGCAGAGGAAAGGTGTCTGCGAAGCAGAACCCCCCCCGCAGCCAGCAGGGTCTTGCGGCTCCATTTTCCATCCCACCCTAGGGATGCTGCTCGTGCCCCGGCTCAGGGCTCGAAGCCTCTGCTCCTGCGGCTGGTTTGTTTTAAAGCACGTGCGGGGCACAGGCGCCAACCAGACCAGTTCCATTCTCAGCTATTAAATAACTCCCATCTCGCGCGCACGGACTCGCTCCCATCCCTCTGTGCTTTGCTAAGGAACAATGAGGGCTCCGCACGTCTCCAGTGCTCCGTAGGCTCTGCCACAGATTTTGCAGAGTCGACCTAAACACCGTTTGAGATCATAGTCCTGGCTCTGCAGACACAGCTGTTGCCTGGGAGGATCCACTGCAGGCGGCTCCGCTGCTCTCCGCCGACGTTAACTGCCCCGTGCGGGGATGTTCTTTGTCCTGGCTGTAAAACCACACTCCGCTCTGGGCAACCCAGAAGACTGAGCTGAAGGATTCCCGTTTTGGAGCCTGCCAGGAGCACGAACCCACTCCCAGGCAGCCCCTGTTCACCTGGACATTGCAGACACTCGCAGCGAGCTGCAGGCAGGTCTTCTCCTGCTCCTCTTCCACACCCTGGTGCCAGCCAGCAACAGAAATGGCTTTTATTTCGTCCACAAGCCCCACTCACAGGCAACTGGCTTCAAACCTTCCGACTGTGCGTGCTGCTTGCCAAACACATATCAAAGGCATCTGCAAAATTCAAAGGGGACTTGCTCCAAGCCATCACCTCCACCGCACAGCGGGGCTCCCCTCTGCCGTTCCTCTCCGTATGCCCTTCTCCTCTCACACATTCATATTTTTACAGTCCCCGCTAACACAAGACAGTTCAAACGCCATGTGAACGCTCTGGGGAACCCCACAGAAACTAGCCAAAGACAGCAAGGGTTTCTGTGTTTTCCCAGTGAGGAGGCAAAAGCCAAAAGCAACGTTTCTTTGCAGCCTGCCTTGGCCTTTCCCACTGGTGAACAAGTCCCCTCAGGTTTTTGTCTTCATTTTTGTTTTTTGATAGTTCTTCTGATGGGTACAAGTGTTCAGGGATCAATGCTGAATTTGCTCCAACACTACAGATTTTAAATAAAGTCATTTTTCAAGCAAGGAGGGCCCGGGGAGACTTCAAGCAAGAATTCCTCTTTGCCGGCAGAGAAATGTTGCCAGCAGTGACAGACTCCGGCATCCGCACCCCGGGTTTCACGGGTGCGAAGAGGGGCTGCCCCCGCAGCTGCAGGCAGGCCCCCATGGCCCTCATCCTGCCGGGCACGACGCTGGCAACCTCTGCCGAAGGAAAAACTCAGGTGGAGCTGTTTGGATAATAACACAGCAGGGGCAGACACGGGCAGAGAGTGCCAGAAGGAGGGAAATCAGGTAACCCCACCACCCCTGAAATAAAACACGTATTTTTACCCTGCTAAAAAAAATAATAACCCAAGCTTTTTTTTTTTCCTCTTCTCATCATCTAGGCTACCTTTCTTCTACAGCATCTCCCCTCAGCAGGATTTAACCATGCAGAGAGTAAAACTCATCAATCCTCCAGGTTTAACCTTGTCTCTGTTTCAATTCACCAGGGTAAGTGTGGATTTTAATACTTTCAGCCCCCTTAAGGCTACGCATAATGAACTTGGATTTTGGTTAAAAAATATGAAATTTCTCTCCTCCACCCACATATATTAAACATCAGACTTGAGCCACTGAGTTGAAACAACCCACCCCGCTGCGAGTCCACTACCTCCAGCCGAAGGAAAGGTGACTTTAGCACAAAGAGGTACCGGTCTGAGCACGGCGCTGAGGAATAACCTGGGCGAGTAATTAACAGTACTTACACCTCAGGTAGAGAGTGTGAAAGAAGCAGGTCGATACAGGGGTCTTCCTTGAATTAAAATTTAACTTACCCTTTATTGCAACCTACAAAAGCAAGTAATGAGCACTAACATTTTTATTTCTTTTAAACTGTCATTTAGGCTGTAGAGGGGATAATTACCTATTTCCACTGTAGTAAGGTTTTATCACCCTTACTGAGGCATTTTCTAATTTAATATTTTTACTATATTATCATAAAACCTGTTTCTGGAAAAAATGATCATGAACCACACAGCCATTTGCCATAAAACATGTGTGTGTAAGTACCTCGGCTTAATTATTTATGCATTTCCTCTGAGCTGGCTCCGAAGGCAGCGGACGGCACCGGGAGCGCTGTGCCCAGGCACTCACCCCTGCCCAGCTCCACCGGCCGCTCCACAGGCACCCACAAAGTTTGCCCAACCCGTTCCTTCAACGCGCCAGCAGTCTGAGACAAAAGGCACACGTGAGGGAGGTGTTTTATTCTGCTCTCCGTGCCCCGGCGCAGTTAGAAGAATCCTGGTTTCGGTGCAATCTGCAGCTCGGTGGTGGCTGCGCGGGTGTTGTGGGCAGAGCAGGGAAGGGGTGTCCCGGGGAGGGCATTCCCCACGCAAACCCCACGCCGGCAGCGCGAGTGTCTCCCCATGCACGGCTCAACACTTGCGCAGCCTTGGCACGGTGGCGGCACTGCTGCTGGCTGTGGGGAGCCCCCGCCGCAGCGCTGCCACGTGCGTGCCGCAGACAAAGGACCTGGAGGCACACGGGAGAGGTGCCAGGGCCACCAGCCCCGCGCGAAGTCCCCGCTCCGTGGCAGCGTGGACATGCTGACCGGCTCCCCATTACAAACCGGTGATCGCATGTCAACAGCAGTATTTAAAATAAAAAAAAAACTATAAAAGGCACAGCTACTTCACACAGTGAGGTCCGTGTGCTAATTGGCCGTTGGACTTCACCACTCTCCAAATCCCAGGGATTGCTACTAAACACATTTTATGGGCAAAATCCTTGCAAAGAGAGCAAGGGAACACCCCCACAGAGGGCAGGAGTGCCCTGGGTGAATATTAATAGCAAAAGCACATTTGATAAATATACGAATCATCAAAATATAAATCATAAAAACTGTTAAGAGTTCCCCAGGAATCTGCTCTGCCCACCTGCAGTAGCACTATTCCACCAAACATACAAAGGGGAAAACCACGTACCTGCCCCCGGGAGGGGAGAACAGCTACCACTGTACTATTGTATTTGTTTAATTATAATCATGTTACTCGGGGGTTTTTTTATATAGTTCTGTAGACTAGTAGAAGAACAATATTAAGGGTGAAAGTTCCGTTTCTGGTGGGTTTTGGTGTTTGTTTGGGTTTTTTTTTCAGAGTATTATTAAGATAGCAATACTGCGTGAGTCACTGCTGTGCTGTTTTTATAAAAATAGCCTCCAACAAATTTCGCTACCTTTTGCCATGTACCTTTTACTTCTTCTCTTCTTCCAGGGTGAAAAAAAAAAAAAAAAAGAAGATAATTTAGAATATGCCCCAAGCAGTACTACCCCATTCCTACTGACAGCCTCCATTGGGAGCAATGAATTTTTAATTCACAAAAACTGGCGAAAGACAGAGCATGAACACCCATGAAGAAAGGGAGGATGAAAAACACGCCCCTCCTGATGAAAACAGAAGCTGGCTGCGGAACAGATGGCTGATCATTTGCTTGGAAAACTTTTCTGTCTGTATCCTAAGGAATCTTTTGTCCACCAGCATGAAATTCAGATTACTAGGTGCCCAGCAAGCAGAGCAGGTACCCAGGAAAAGAAAGCACGGTGAAGCCCTTTATTTCTCAATTTCTAGTCGAAGGCATTACTCTAAATGTAATGCATGCGGGCGTGGGATTTGGCTCTCCAGTCGCACACCTGCCGACATGCGCTCCCCACCCTGGTATTTCCACAGCGACAAACCCAGGCTACGTCGACGACGTGGAGCAAAACGAGCAGCGTCAATCATCAAAGCGGAATTAAAACAACCACAGTTTTTCAAGTGAGGGGCCTGAAACGCAGAGCAGAGTGCTGCTGGGTGTCCGGCGTTCAGCGCGGCGCAGTGCGATGTCGTACGTTATGGTGCGGTACGATGTGGTACAGTGCAGTGCGGTGCAGTACAATGCGGTGTGATGCAGTGTGGTGTGGTGTGGTGCAGTGCGATGTCGTACATTACGGTGCGGTGTGATATGGTACAGCGTGGTGCGGTGCGGCGCAGCACGGTGTGGTGTGATGTGGTGCGATGCAGTGTGGTATGATGTGGTATGGTACAGTGCGATGTGGCACGGTGTGGTGTGATGTGGTACGGTGCGATGCAGTGCAGTACGATGCGGTATGGTACGGTGCGATGCGGTGTGGTATGATGTGGTGTGGTATGATGCGGTATGGTACGATGCGGTATGGTGCGATGCGGTGTGGTACGGTGCGATGCGGTGTGGTATGATGTGTCAAGGTACGGTGTGATGCGGTACAGTGTGGTGTGATGTGGTGCGATGCAGGGCAGTATGATACGGTACTGTGCTGCGTGATGTGGTATGGTGCGATGCAGTGCGGCGTGATGCGGTACGGTGCGGTATGGTATGGTGCGATGCAGTGCGGTGTGATGCGGTACGGTGCGGTATGGTATGGTGCGATGCAGTGCGGTACGGTGCGGTATGGTACGGTGTGATGCTGTGTGGTGTGGTGTGGTACGGGCAGCGTGGCCGGGAAGGCAGCCCCACGAGATGGCACTCTCTCACTCGCTTCCCCGTCACGGCCCAAAACCGGAGCGCGTAACTCTGGCTATAAATTACAGAGCCAGACGGCTCTCATCACTGTGCCCGGCGCTTGAAGGAGATTCAGAAAGGTCTGCCGCAATTCCCTCTCGCTCAGGCAGGTCAGGATTGGGTCCTTCAAGTCTGTGCAAATGCTTTTAGCCCCACGGCTTTAAATTATGAAAGGTGACATGTGACCTCTGGTTTGTCTCATGAGACCAGGCACAGGATTTATAAATATTTCAGAAAGCTGGTTCTTGCCCTAAACAAAGGGACTCTGCACATTTTGTGAGGCTGGAGCTGAGGGTGGGGTGGCGAGTGGGAGGGCAGCAGGGAGACAGAAGAGCTGCTGCTCAAGGTACCGTGCCCCGAACTAACCGGACTCGGGGTTCAGACCTGCCACCTCTGTCACCAATTCTGAACACTTCCCCCTTATACCAGCACACAGCCATCTGCCTACACACCAGCCTCGAGCTCAGGACAGCATTAATGAGGTGACACTTCCCTCATCTTGATTTTGGTCCATTTTTATATGAGCTTTTACAGCACAAAGCATAAAAGCCATGGACAAGAGGCTGGAGAAGTAGCAAAACACAGGGAGGTTCAGAAACCTCCAGCTTGCTCCGCTGGCGTGCTTTCCAGCAGCTTTAATTTCCCCATGAAATTCATAAAATGTTGCCTCCTCAGTCTCTGTTTTTTGAAGGGTATTTGAGCAGAGCAGCCACTGTAATGCTGCACGTGAATGGCCCTGCGCAGACGTGCTCACAAGCGCACGGAGGGGACCATTCTTTGTGTACCTTAACATCCCATATTCCTAGGATGATTTCCCTCTTTCACAGCTTGCCTGTTTTATAACAGATTTGATGCAGGAGAAGACAAATTGTCTCACAAAGGAAGGACGACAAATCATCTTGCAGCTCTTAACAGGTTATTTTTTTTCCCTTTAAAAAGGAAATTTCCATAACAGAGGCGTCTGTCTTCTTACTAGGGATGTCAAACATCAAATGTTGGGACACGATGATTTCAGCCCACTGGCACTAACCGGGGTCACGTACACCACTTCACTACTGCCACCTTCAAAATATACAAAGCCTCCTTGTTCAAATACCAACCCTTCTAACAGCTGTGGTTAACAGCAACATGGGATGCTTAACTGCATCTACATGAGCTGACTTCTAAGGCCAAGTCAAAGGTTAGGGGGATAAAATCCACCAAACAAAACGATACACAAAGGGCAGAATGATACCGAAGCCACAGTGCTGCGGGACCAAGTCAAGCCAAGCAGGTTTAGTTTCATGGGACAACACGTGCTTTTTTCCTGGTTCCCAGTAGAGCTCAGGTCTCCCTGCCCCTGAGCACCAGGGTACACATCACCTCCCCAGCAGAGTCCCCACATCTCCCCCGAGGGACCCGAGAGGGTCCCTGCCAGACCAGGGGCTCTTCCAGAAGGCACGGAGCCCTGGTGGGCAGGTTGTGCTCCCACCCGCAGCCTCATGCCAGAAACACCCACTTTCTCTAAAATGCCAGAGCACTGCACACTCAGAAACTGCCCCCCACGGTAGCGCTGCTCGCTTTGTTTCCCAAAACAAAGCCAATACAAAGCAGGACAACCTTTCTTGCAGGCTGTCTCTATACAAACTTAGAATATTTCTTCTCACCTGAGGTTTGTGCCGCGCAGCACTGAAGCACTGGTTCAGATGTTCCAGAAAGAAGGGCTTTGCTGCCTTTCAGGGACTTGTGTCGTGGTGAACGTACTGGATTGACAATCGCAGAGCCCAAATTCCTCCATTAATCTAGTCTCATGGTGTTTTAATACCCAAAGTACAAAGTGAGCTAAGTTAAAGGCTGGTATCTCACCAACTTTTTTTTTTTATTATTTTTTTTTATACTAAACTCTTGTCATATAAGTAAATTAATCTTTTAATACCAGGATTTCCTACTACGTACCCCCTCTGCCTGCAGCAAGACACGTTGTGACAAAGCAACTGCAGTAAGTCCAGGAGTGAGAACACTGATTGGGAAAATACACAACATCCTGGCGGAATCCAAGGGAGATGCTCTAATCCAAACCTCGCTGGCAGCTGCATAATCTGTGTCTTAATGCAGCTTCCCAGCAGGCCCTGGTCTGCTCCTGCAAGAACAAGAGTGGGCTGGATGACACCCCAGGACTGTGGGGTCATGGGCATAATTTCTTGCACTTGGCTGTGGGATTTCAGGCAGCGACTCCTGCCCTGAGCTCAGTTCTGCTGCCTCACAAATCTGCACTTCCAAAGTCAAACACAAAACGTACCACCAGGCACGGAGAGACTGTATATATATGCATATATGTAGATATAAGCATCTATACTACAGCACGGTGTGCTGGAACTTGACCATATGCTAAAAAAAACATAGAGAAAATTGCCAGCCCTACAACGCATGAGCAGCACATGGGAGCTGGAAGAAGGGAGCCACAACACAGGTACGCTGCCCAGGCTTGAACCCCCAGTTGCCTGGGGTTCCTACAAACCAGGGACGTGACAGTGAAGTAACTTCCACCACAGGCAACCAGGTCATCTGGCTAAACAGCATCAGCGGGTGATGTATGATCCGTACGGCCCGAAGGCAGGGACCAGCTCACTAACTGGTGACAATCACAATGTTGAGAGGTCTGAGAACAGCCAGGGAAATTTCCCCAGCTCATGGAAAAGATTCTGTGCCTCACATTGTGGGTGGAACTGCATGGTTTGAGACAGGCCCATTATGGCCATCTTCTTCCCTCTAATTTGGCTTGTAACAGATGCAAAGTCCTCCTCTGTGATGAAGAACCATTTGCCGAGGTAAAAAGCAACCTATCTAAAAGCTGATATATTCTCCCCCACTTTCGCCCGGTTATAAATCCCCGTTTTGAATTTCAGCTTGCACTTGAGAACACGTCTCTTTTGTCCTGCCTGACTTTACTGCAGAAAAGCCTCCTTTTGCCTCCCATTTCTGCACTGGGTGCCATCTTTAATGATGATGTATGGGTGTCCTTTTCCTCAGCCGTGCTGTGGGGAGGGGGTCAAACATGTGACACCACCAGCATGTGTATCAACAGCAAATTATAAACCGTGTCAATCCAAGTTAATGCAAAGCTGTAATCCTCTTTAACAAGAGATCAAATCAGTGCCATGAGTTATGTTCATTCTGTAATCTGATAAGAAATAGAGTGAGCCTCTAATAAAAGAGTAATGAGAGCCCTTAATGATGCTGTTAAAAGGTAGCGCCAGTTAAAATATTGCTGTTGTTCCAGCTGATTAGATCACTGTTGCATATTTGCACAATCTTGTTTTACCTGTCAGAATATCCTGAGTCGTCTTGGGAGATAAAGGTGTTTGGACCAAACATCTGTGTCCTTAAAGATCGTCTCTCCTGCAAGTTACCGTCCTCCAGAGGTGAAATAATGATGTTCATCAAACTTAGCAGTAATTTGATATTACACCTTTTTCTAAAGTGTCTGTGTTTAGTCTCTGTTCCACACACACACGCACAGTGCAGAGATCTGAAGATCTATATATCAAAGCTGACAGAGAGATATAACAAAACCAAAATCCCCACGCAGCTCTTCCCAGGAACACAGACTTTACCTGACCTTGCCACAACTGGGCTGTTTATAGGATCCACTCCTGCAGATATGGCATCTCTGCACGTACTGAAAATATGCTCATTCGTCCAAGGACCCACAGGCTTTCTGTGGGCACTTCTAGGCTCAGTTTGCCCTTAAAGAAAAACACTGACCTGGCACAGGAGCCTTCTGCGAGTGCACAGATGTCTGAGCTCCTAAAAACATGTGGCTGTTCAGAGCTAGGCCAGTTGAAGGTGACTGCACAGAAAATGTGGGTTCAACTACAGCTCTAGCCCAGACCTGCTGCGTCACCTCTGGCAAGTCACCGAGGTTCCCGACTCATGGATTTCTGGACCCAAATGCCTGTGGAGATACGGGATCTCATTTCTCCATGCCCACTTTCCCGAAGTGTAAAACAGAAAAGACAACTGGCATCTCCTCAGCTCTGCTGTATATGGTGGTACCGAAGCACGATTAAAATAAAGATTACGCTACGCGAGATACTGGAGCAATGGGACCAGTGAAGTACAGTGGGTCAAGAAGATGGGAAAAGAATCTTTCAAGAGAAGTCCAGAAGTGGCACCCACATGATGCCACCCTCAAACGCAGGTGAATGACAACCGTGAATGACAACCAGAGAGAGATCAACCCCGTTCTAATCCTGGGTAATTCCTGCCTGAGACAGCTACGCTCTCCTCTGGACAACCACCACAGTGCAGTTACATTCAAGCTTTTGCCTTCAGGTTCCTCATCTTAGGGCAGGTCCATTTACATAGCAATGACCTTGGACCTATTAGAAAAACCTTGGCCCAAGAGTCCTATAAATGTATTTAAGTCCATAAACATATACCCCAAGATAACCATAAAAATCACTTTCCAGTGCATGTTTTAAAATACTACCAAAGAGGGGTTAAAACAGAGGAGGGCTTGAGGCCACCAGTGTCCCACACATTACAACATAATATATGTGAGCACAAGGTTAAACAGCCATGCCCATGCATAGGGTGCATGAAAAACTGGCAAGTGGAAGATTAATTGCCTGCACGAATGCTATTATTCCAACCAGTAGCAAGAATAAGAAAGAAAGTGGCAGTGATGTTGACAAAGGCAGTTATTACACTTGTACGTTTCTTTTCTCAAATTCAGGCTGTAAAACAATGCTGGAGTGACTGTTCATCCCCTTCCCCACGCAGCGCTCGGGCTGTTTCTCCTCATACGCGTTTGCTCTTTGTTTCCCCAGCCAGTGGAAGCGGCAAGTGATAAACTTGATGTGCCGGATCCCCAGAAGTCCTGGGCATCCCACAGCCGTGACACCACCACACCTTCAGATGAGTGCTAGACCTACTTTAAGGCCTCTCTGCACAGCCAGAGTAGTGTGAAACGGCTTAAATGTACAAGAGAATCAGACCCCAAATGTATTCCTAGGCTGCATTAGCTATTTAAATATACAGAAAACACCAAGCTATTACAGTGCTATGCAGACTCACGCCTTCAAAAGCACTTCGAGCAAATAAAGCAAGGAAACAGTCACAATTCCCCTCTGCTTTTGCCCCAGTCACAAAGTGCTCGTGCAGTTCATCATGGGGAGTGAGGCCTTGGCACAGCCAAGGAGAACCAGAACTACGCCGCCACTCGCGCGCCCTGGACTCTACGCTATATTCCCAGGCTTCTGCCCGTCCACATCTGCACATACACATTTCCTTACTGTCCTTTTCCAGGGACCTACCTACCACTGTAGCCACTGGCAGAACTTAACAGGAACGTTCTGCCAGCTCTGTTTCTACAACCCTTTTTTATACACAGCTCACTGACACTTTTAAAATTTCTCACACTACAATGCAGAGCACCTCATTGTTCAGATGTGTATTTATTTTGGGGTCATGCCTTTTAAGTGCCTGACCAGGAAAAAAAAATGGCTCAGAGCACGATCACATCACTGTGAAGTGTATACTTGCATTTTCCATCTAGTAATTCACACTTGCAAACAATAAAATTACCTTCTGCTGTCACAAAGGAGAGCTGTTATCATTACTGCTTCCCTCTCATGCGTACAGGCCTGGTCTTTTCTTTTTAATTCACCTGCAGTTTAAAGCAGATGCTGAATTCTTCTTGCCTTGTCCAGTACGGCTGTGTGCTGCTACAGAGGTATTATGGCCCATGACAAGCGCAGGGGCTTTTTAAACAGGGATGTGAAGTGACCCCTAGAGAGTGGCTATGATTTTGAAAGAAAAGACTGGTAGCAGCAGATACCTTCATTTTGGGAGAGCTGAACCAAAACACCTCTAGAGGTCTAATTGCAGACACTGGCCCACTCCAGGATTTTGAATATGTTTTATCTCTGGATGCAAACACAAATGGTGTAAACTAGGGAGGAAAGGAAGGAAGCTAAGCTAAGTAACAGCCAGGTTTTCAGTGTGCAAAGCAAGAATGCCCACCCAAATGTGGAAGGGCTGCTGCAAAGAGGAAGTAAGAATCTGTTCTTAAAGCCCACATTGAACAGGACAAGAAATAACGGGCCTAAATTACAGCAGAGGGAAATTTAAGCTCAGCATTAGGACTAAACAATGGCAAAGCACATCCCGTGGGGAAGAAGCTGCAGAGAAACTGCTTAAGGAAGACTGTATTCTTTGTGTTACAGGTTACCAGCAGGTATTTTGGCAAACAATGAAGAAAGCTTAGACTTCTACTTGTGCAGCTGTCTCTGAAACAAAAGCTTTGCTATGTATGTTAAAAAATTAAATGCTACTACTAGTATTACTAAACCACTGTCTTTTACAGGCACTTCTCAGCAGCAGACTTCTGTTGCACAGAAGGGCAATCGGAGTCACAGAAACATAGAGCGACCTCTTCAAGGTCACCCCTGAAGCCACCAGCAGAATGAGGAAAAGAACCTGCCCAGGTTCCGGCATTGCCCCATCCATGCCCAGGGTTTGCTGGGAAGCCTGATCTTGGCAGACTGGGATACAGCTGCCCACATGACGCGACCCTCAGGCACACTTGCTGGTGTGCGAACGCATCAACCGACAGTCTCGCTCTAGGCGGCTACACCACCATCCGGAGATAAGCCACTAAAAAGACATTAACAGAAAGTATGGCGGGCCTCCAAAGTGACTAATAAACTTAATGTAAGAAATAAGTTCCCGCAGTCAGACAATAAGCAGCAGCAGCTGCTGCCATGCTGCTGCCACCAAAGAATGAGTAAAACATGCAAGCAACGTAATAACCCGCTCAATGTGGAGAAAAGCCCCAGGAGACATTTTCAGTAAACCAAATGTCAAACACTCTGTCCCTACCACAATGATAACTATGCCGACACAGCATAACGTAGATAGCATCCTATTAGCTCTAGCAGCTTCGGAGGGTCAGCCAGGCCCCATGCAGTTTGTGGTGGACTCAAGGTGCCTCCCGAGAAGCGAGGGGAATAAGGGTTATGAAGATGGCAGCCAAATGACGTGTAGCTGAGGCCCAAGAAGGCTGTTGTGCAGAACGACTCCACTGCCCCAGCTGTTTCGATGCACTTCGTGTTTGCATTGACTTGCTGGAGGATTTTGGCTTACAGAATGCATTTTCTATGCAACTTTTGGAACACAAGTGCAGTGGACTGCAAAGGAGGAGGCAATGTCACCTCTGGGGACAGCAAACAGTGTAACTCCCAGGTTATCAGGATCGGTCTCACTGGGTTTTTTTTCACCTCCCTCCCCCTCGCACAAGGTGAGCTTGCCTTCCTTCTGGGGCCAGAGCAGGAGTCCGTATGCCCGCCTAACATGGAGGACGGTGCAATACGTATTACATGCAAAAAATTACAGACACCCTAACCTAATTTGAAATTCTCACAGCGTAAGCAGTAACCAGTCAACTGGACATAATACTAAGAGAAATGCTAGAGTCATGCGGGTTATTAATGAAAATGGTTATAAACTGTTTTTTCCCAAACTCACATATGCCACCTGCTAATTACCCTCAAACACAAAGATGTGGGGAACGAGCAGCACATCCCAGAACCATTTCTACAGGATGGTACACGTGTGCCTATCCTGCCCCACATTTGATTTGGGGCTATCCAAAACAGCAAAGGTACCAATTCCACCCAGGTAAGGAGGTCCTTGGCAGCTGGGAAGCACAGACAGCTGCTAGCTCGGGCCCTGTATATCAGAAACAAAAGTGCATGTGATTTACTTGCCAAATAAACAAAAGTGTGTATGGCTAATCTCACAGTGCCCAAGCCACTTGTGTCCCTCTCTTCCCATGATCCAGGTAAGGCAGTGGCAGAACTGACCATCTGATATGGCTGGAGGAAGTGTTCACCCTACGCATCCAACACATTTATTTTTGTGGTGAAGAGGATCTAGACAATACTCAGAAATCAGGGCAGTTTTCTCACTTGAAAAGAAGAAAAAAAGAGTAAAGAAACTATGAGAAAGACGCATGATGGAACAGCACAGGTGTTATTGTGGACACAAAACGCCTTAGTGGCAGCTTACTGGAGAGCTCTCATCCAGAAGACTGTGCAATAACCCAAAAGGCAGCAGTCTTAAGAACAGCAGGTATTTGGTTTCCATTTCGCAAACAGACAAATGACATCTCTCTCTCACAAAGCACAAACATGTTCCACAACCCAGGGGAAAGATGTTTCTCAAGCCTTCTACATCCATTCACGAGGAAAGTTATTCCACCTCCTTCCCACAAAAAGCTCAGCATTTTGAGATTTAGTTTAAAAATTTAATACTTAAGAAATATGGGTGTATATGTAGAAAAACTATCTAGTGGCTATGCACAAAAACTTCATTTTCTTTACTAATTAGCATATTAAAACATTATAGGCTTCCAATAAAATACTTAATTCTTCAAACAGACTTAAACAGAAGGAACATTTAGGTCTTGAGTGAATCTTGACCAAACTATTCCAGTTATTAACTGATCTAAGTAAATGCACACTAAACAAAATTTAAACCAGTTAAAAGACGAGTTCTTTGTAAGTTTTGATTATACCTGAAGACACCAAATCAGTTAGTTGTCTATTTGCAAAATAATTCCATAACACTAAAAGATTTTGAAATCAGAATTTAAAGCAGGAACCAAAATGTAGGTACCGAAATTTATGAAAATTTATGAAAATTTGTATCACAGTAATTACAGAGTGAAAGTTCAGCCAGACTGCCTGGACAGATGCGACCAAGACACCCAGGCTATGATGCCAGTGACAAATGGTTAACTGATAAGAAGAAACGGAGGGGGCGACAGACTGAAGAACAGGTCAATATCACGCTGTCATGAAGCCATTTGAGAAACGTAATTAATCTATTACTCACCTGGCATCATCATTCATTGTACAGTGGTCAATAGGTGCCATGAAGCTCACCAGCTTGCTATGGACATGATACCTGAACAGTGCAGGAAATAAGCAGGCATTAGTAATAAGCATTAGTAACTATTAATGAAATGTTGCTGCTTGAATAGAAACATACCAGTCACTGAAATGTAAAGCACTGGGTTTCCTGGTTGCTGATATCTAATGAGTCACTAGTTGTAGCTGGCAATTCCCCCTCCCTTCCCTCCTCCTCCTTTCTTATAACATGGACAGAAGAATAATCAGATGATACAATGAACTGAATAGCAAGCAAATCTTTTTTTATCAGAGCTAGAAAGAGAACATACAGCATGCATTAATTGTGTGCGAGTAACTAATCAGCCTCCCAGACAGACAACCCTGAAAAGTCAGAGAGAAACAAGAACTTGTTTTCAGCCTTCTGTTCAGCTGGTGTCTTAATCACCTTCTGGGCAGCAGAGGCGTCAGAGCATCAGACCTTCTCAAGCATCCATCTGCTATCCCTTTTTCTTTGCTCTGTGGTATTTAGGGCCCTAAAGGATATCAAAATCCTACTCTGCTAGCCATACTCATAGTTGGAAAGTCCTATCCTGAATAACTCATAAATGAAGCATGTAAAAACAAGCAAAGAAGGAGACAGGAAAAAGACCCATGCAAAGAGGAGATGAAGCATGTCCAAGGTGATGCAGTGCTGCATCTGTCTCAGCTTCTGATCCACCAAAATATTTCTGCAAGCTGTACTGCACCTCCAGCTATGGCATCCCCTTCCCGCTTCCCACACCGGGCTAGGAACTTGCAGTAGCTTTTCATGACCTACATTCAAGGACCTGACATATAAAATTTAACAGTGTACCGAAAAACACTGAATGAAAAGGTGGCTTTAAACCCTAGTGTCTAAGTGCAGGGGATTCCAAACCAATGGCTTTTGGTGTACACTACCATGCTGCCTACCCAAGTCTGAAATGTTTTATCCATGCCGCTGCTATTTTTAGAGCTTGACAAATAGCAGGCAAAAGGATTCACAAGCATTTGCCCAGCATCACCTTTCCACCCTGTCACCTCTACACTCCCTTTTGTTTGCTTATGCAGGAACATTCCCTTGAGGGGATTTTTAGCTCACAAGACTATTTCAGAATGGCTCTTCAGGCACAGCACACACTCGCCCTTACACAAGGGCTTCTCTGCACAATCAAGTCTTTGTCACTCGTAATGGAAGCAACTGCCCTAGTCTAAGGCTGTAATGATGGAGTCAGGGAGCAGAATAGCCGTGCAGGGCTGGTACTGCAGCAAACATCAGGTCAACACACCGCACTACGAAATAGTTCGTTTATGAGACATTAACAATTCATGGATTCATACAGAGCAAAGCTTACACAGGGACAGTCTGTGTAGTGGCAAGGGGACTTAGCACTTCCGATAAATTCTCTGACAAGAGTTGTTTGTCCCGAACTAATTATTGTCACATTTTTAAAATGAGGACTTCAAAAATCCCAGTCTAGCAGATATAAAATATTTAATTTCATTGACGGACATCCCATGTTGCAGTAGCGCAGGACCAGAAATCACTGATGTGAAAAACAGGTGTGCACACATCGTTCCTCCATACCTCCCTCAAGAAAAGGCATGTCCTAGCGAGGGACAGCGGAGTTCTAGGCACCAGGGTTCTTAAGCACGACTGTGGAGTTTTTGGAGGAGCTCACTTCCCCTCTTAGTGCCCCAATTTCCCCGTCAAGTGGAAGATCGACTGCTTTTGAAAGCACTTGAAGATCCTCAGACCCTACAATAAACTAGCACATTTCATCCAAAGATGCCATAATGTCAAAGGTTTGCTAAAGGATTGCTAAAAAGGAAGAATTATGGAGACAGATAAAACTTAGTATTTTATACTTTGCTCTCCAGGATCTCAAAGTCCTTCACAAAAACAAATATAAGCACAGCTGCGCAAATTTTACAGAAGGAAAAAGAACAGAGGATGAGTGATCGGTTTGGGGTGACACTGAGTCTCTCAGTGGAAGAACCAACTATTTAAAACACCCATTTGGGCTCTACTGGACTATCCTGAAAAGATGCTGGAGCTTAACTGCATGTTAATCCTAAACACAGACAATGACACTTTTTTCTTTTATTGACGTTTTCCTTGCACGGTCAGTGCAACTTTTATTTAAAGAAGAAAAAAAAAGGCACCTAAGATCTAAGAGGCAATTGACTTGGCGAGATAGCTGATCTCTCAGGAATGCTGAAGCGCACAGATTGCAATGAGAGACTTCCCCATTATTCCTGGAGGTTTACGAGACTGACTCAGTTGTGTGATGTTGTCAGTAGTTTTGACTGAATCATGAATATATCCAATTATGTGTGATGCTGACAGAAAAGAATATTGATAGTCAATAATTATAGGCTTTTCAGGCCAACAAAGTAGCTCTTCCCTCTTTTAATAAATTATCTTATGACATCTATCTTAAAAATTGCTATGCCAGGCCTGACCCAGACTGACTCCACTGACTTTCTATCAGATGCCACCTAAACTCACGATTTATAGTTTACTCACAAAAGGATGGTTAATGTTGCGGATTTTTCAGGAAGTGGTGCGGCTTTTCAGCATGCCTCCCTGCCACAAACACCTCCTCCACTACAAATCATGCAGTCATGCTAAACTCAGGGAGACTAATAGATCTGCTCTGCCAAGGGGAAAAAAAAAAACCCTATCCTCTCCAATCTGCTTCCCTTTCCACCCTACCGCGTGGAAGATTCTTCCACTGGAAACAGAACAGGAGAGATCAACCCAAATTAGCGACCCAGGAGTCAGGATGTGAAATGCTCTAAAGCTAAAGAAAGCTGCAGCGGGACTTAGAAAAATAAAGAGAGATTAGACACCAAATTCCAATTGGCAGTCAGTAGGAAATAGACATCTACCTCACTGAGGCATTTCCACACATCTTCCCCTAGAGCTGCTATCCACATTTTAGTCAGCTAAATATATATTGCACGAGGGGTGTGTATTGGCTTTCACTGGAAATTACAGCCCCAAATCGCTTAGGGACATCTGAACACCTCTCTCCAGTGTTTTCTGAGACCAATGAACTCTCTTGCCAAGGCTGATTTGGGCAATGCTCACAGGCTGCATCCAACCAAGCCCTTATTCTAGGCTCAAAGAACATTAAGATTCCCCAGTGGATGCCCCAAAGCAAGACATCTTGCCCTAAAAGGGATGAACAAGCCTACCAATGCATCCCAGAGCCAACCCAGCCCAGCCAGACTTTATTGGGCAAAATCAGAACTTCTGTTTGCTTGCAGAAGCTGTCACCCACCGGATCCTCCTTCCTTTACTGGCTTTTCTGTCCACTTTCTTCTTTATTTTGCTTCGTAACTTCTGGATGGCCAGCCATTGCCTGAGGAATGCAAAACGACCATTATGCAACTTTTAGGGCCACTGGGAAAATGAGCATTAGGTACCTGGGGTCTGAGGCCCTTCCCAGCCCTTCTACCCATTGCATTTACACAAGTGAAGGAGATCAGAACCTCAGGAAAGCAAGTATGAAACTTCACGTGCTTGTGGTACTGCTTCACTCCACGGACACGGCATTTAAACAATAAGTGTTCCTCCCAACTCCAGACACGATGGGACACACAGACCAGAGCTGCTGATCCCGATGAGACAATCGCTATTCAGTGAGAACATTCTACATGCAAGGAAACCCATGGAGGCCACA
Organism: Rynchops niger; assembly: GCA_013400035.1. Taxonomy (NCBI): domain Eukaryota; kingdom Metazoa; phylum Chordata; class Aves; order Charadriiformes; family Laridae; genus Rynchops; species Rynchops niger. The sequence goes on from VXBH01003995.1 coordinate 200,451, forward strand.
AGCTTGGCTCCATTTTTCATTCTTTCTTGATTACTGAATATTTTTAGGAATATTTTAGAATTAAAAATAAAATCTTTACAAAATATAAATGCTAAAGTCTGTAAAAAATGTCTTTACAGGTACTGCTTTTTTGTTCCCGCTTTGATTACTAGGACTTCTGCTTTGCATATAGAAAGCCCGTAACAGAATAGATGGTCTGCCACATCCTAAATTGATTCTTCAAGTGAGATAGGTTATGCTAACTTCATGAACAGAATTACCATGATGCAGTAGATGCTCTGAATTTATTTCCTCCCTCAGTTTTGCAAAGTACATTGAAAATTATAAGCAAGTATTCCTCCCCACCCTCTCTGACTTAAAACCTGGCAAATCTAGAAAGAAGTCCTATATAATGCTCCAACTATTACTGTACAAAACTACAAAAGAAAGAAAAGCAATAAACTCTTTCAGAAAGCGCTGTCTGATCCCTGCCTGCATTTAGAAGGAAGAGCTGAACTCCTCAAACAGAACTTCATCAAGTCAAAGAAGTTTTCAGCAGGGGAAAACTTCTACTAGTTATAAATACTTTTTTTTACGAAAACGAGAGTCATCTTACCTGATTTATACAATGAAAACTCAACATCAGGGAAAAAAATCTAGCAAAATCCAATTACTGCAATCTTAATATAATCTTAATTACTGTAATCTATTTTATTGTAAAGTCAGATAAATGTACAATGTAATCACCACTTAAATGTAATTTTGTCTATATCATGTTAAATTATAGTGAATAGCTTTCCATAATATTCCAGACATACACAAAATATATTTGACACATTGCACTAAAATTTGGGTAATATTTTACAAGTGTAAAAGTTATTTCCCCACCACAAAATTTCCTAATGCATTTTCTCCCCCTCCCACACACATACCCCCACAGCACTTTTTCAGTGGAGAGCCCTACTCCGGCATTTTCAGTTGTCTTCTGCTTTTATACTTTTCTAAATTATAGCCCATGGCTATTTAAATATACACTGTTCATTAAGTGGTATTTGGAAGATTCTTTATTTTCTAACCATAGAATTAAACAGAAAAATAAGAGCTTCGCTGCATGGAATTATATTTTATTTCTTCATGCAGAAAACATTCCTTGATATTGTTTTAATTGTATAGTATCTTTTCTTACAGCAGGGAGAGAGCGTACGCAGGAATTGCTTTAACTGATCTCACAACAGACAGTTTGCTCCTCTAATACGGTGACAAATCAGAGCTCATCACGAGAAAAGGCCAAATTTCAGCTGCGGGCAGTCACTTTGTATAGTTCCCCCTCGCTAGGGTCAGTTAGGACATACCTCTACGGATTCCCCTTGTGCTGCATGCACCACTGAGAGTCAGAAATATCCAGTCTGGAACAAGCCTTTTACAACTGGAAAGTATCTTCAGGGGCTCACAGACAAACCAGGGCACAGCTCGAAGGTTGGCAAACTCGCAGTCAGCCAGTGTGATCCAGAACTAAGGAGTATGTTACACAGGATGGCGCTCTGGACTAACGTCATACCGTTTTAATAATTTGTTACACAATTTCTTAAACCCAGATGCTTCCTCCAGCGTCACTGAAAATTTTGCCCTCTACAATGAGCTGGACTGGAAGCCCACAGGTAGTTTTGCACTCCTGGACTGGAATGCAGTGCTGGGGTGAAGCTAGTGATGTTACAGACAACTTCCTACTTACCTGCCCATTGCTACCTGGTCATTGGGGTCCAATGAAGTGGTTTTACGTTCTATAAGTTCTCGAAGGAGCTAGAAGAAAGACAACAATCCCATTTAAAAGAACAGTAAAGACACATTAATGCAAACAGGCTCGCAGGTTTCTCAGGAGACTTAAGAAATTAGCTGCAGTTTCCCAAGGGAAACTGTATGCCTCATCTGTTGAAGCTCCCTTGAAAACGCCAAGCCAAGAACCAAAGCTTTTTAACATTTCCTCTGCACGAAAGAGTTTTCCAAGGGAAAACTTCCAAGGCCCCACACTTCAAGTGGGGAGGGCAGGGGGGAACTGGAACACTTCACCAAAGAGAAGTCAAGCGTTGCTGGGCACTAACGCTTGCTCTGAGGAACAGCGCAGCAAAATAATTTTTATAGCTAGGGCAGGAATGCTCAAGCAAGCTTTTCTATTTCTTTTCATGTCCTGAGGGTTGGGTTTTGTCCTTTTTGCTTCCTGCAGCCATAGAATATTGTGAACAGCCTTTTTTGGATACTTGACCAGTGCTATATGTTTGTCACCACTGACTCACTGTAAATTGTACGTGCTGTGCCTTGGGTATTAGCCAACATATTAACACAAAGAACAGAAATAAACCCTCCAAAACTGAGGGGCAGGGGCTGCTTTCTAGATGCTGACATTTCACTGACTAGTGAAGTAACTGCCTCTGCTCAGAAAGGACCCCAGACAGAGCCACCTGGAATCCAGGGAGTCCAGGCCATTCCACAAAGACGCTAGAGAAGAAAGGATGAAAGACGCTTTTCCTCCATCCTACAGCTTTGCTGAAGCAGAAGAGCTGGACTGCAATGGTCAGCCAAGGTACAGTAAGAGTCAAGGAAAGCAGGGCTTGGGGAGCAGCCATGATCCCAGCTATCGCTTTCACTTGGTCCATGACAGCACTCACAGACAAGCCGAGAGGACAAGACAGAAGCTCTACATCCCCCCACAGCAGCTGAAGTGAGATGATGGCATTTCTGAGCACAGCTCAGCTCCTGACTACCACTGTGCTCAGCATAGCCTGCCCTCGGATGGCGGCCGGGCACCAACGCTGCCCCACTGAAAGCTGTCCTGGCACGGTGCTACGGAAGAAACACACTGACCCCTGTAGTTTCTGATCACTTCAGTACACTAGTGGGGGGAGGGAGAGAAAAGGCGTGCACCCCACAAAAGAAAAATGGCATAAAGGTAAATAGGCATTGTTTTATGACCCTTTTTATTTTCAAATAAGAGACACTCAAGCAACAGAGATAATTTATACCTGTCCACATCTTTCCTCTCCTTCAAGGCATACATCATATTGCAAATAAGAGTGTGATTCAAGCATAATTAAAAACCTGCCATGACTTTTTTTTCTATTTGCTTATTTTTGGAGATTATTACTGCAGCAATTACATTTAAAAATTCCAAGAAACAAGGCCACCTGTTTATTATCACTAGGCAACAGCAAGCTACTTCTCTGCCCCGTTTATCTGATTGATTCCAAACATCTTTCTGGCACACAATCTATCAGTTTATCTCTCCCACTTCATCACAGTCACTTCTGGCAGCTAAATACAAGATCCAAATCCAGTGTTACACAGACATACGACACAGTAAACCTATGTAACACCACCACTCTGTAAACAGCTGCCCTTAAGGCTAAGCAGAAATGGGATCTTGGTTTCTAGTCAATATTCTGTCAAAAGCAAGGTGGGAGGGAGGGTTTTAACAGCAGCGAGAAATGGTGCAGCAAGGTTTTAGTGGTTTCTTCCTGTACCGGCAATAAGGTGTGTTTACTGTCTCCTCTTATCTTGCTGCCTCGGCACAATGCACAGAAAAGCCTGCTGAGTAGTAATGGCAGAGGCTAAGGCACCAGCAGCCAGTAATGCAGAGACGTCCTATGCTCTTAGAGAACTAAGCAACGAGACATTTTCAGCAGGACTTGCTCTTCCTGGTGGCCCACCAAATCCACAGACTGGCAGACTAAGGAGTGCCACCAAGATCTTACAACGATGTCCACAAGATGCATTTTGGAGGCAGGTTCCTAATGCTGTACTGGGAAGTGGGCACCATTTGCGGACAGGATCCCTCTCCTTTTGGCAAGGCAGCGTTTCCCGTGACGGCTGTGAAGGGCAAGGAGTAGTTCAACTCCTTGTCGCTTAGCAGGGATCCCATTATTTGCTAGGGGGCACGTCCTCTCCTCTGTGTGCAGAGGATCCTCTCACCAGAAGTAGCCGGGAAAAGCTCTGTGCAGCAGTAGGAGACCAAACCCTGCAGACAGTCGTCTCCTCTGCACTAACCAGGCCACCAGCCCCACAGCCATTAGTTGAGGCAGAGCCAGCTGTGCTGACCTTGGGGATGACAGTGAAATGTTCTTTCAATGCAGCGTCAACTGCAGGACTGGGGACACTCCTGGGGGGAGGAGAAGGAGACAAAGACAGGGGAGAAGTAAAAAAAAGAGCAGGGACAAGAGGGAAATTAGGAAATAGAAATAAAAGCTGCGAAGCATCTTATTACATCTAAATAGTGTACGTCTTAAAGCTAAAGTTATAAATCATGCTAACAATGGTTACTAAAATAAAAGTGGATGTAGCCAGAGGCTACCACTGAAAAAGTCAGTCTAGACCTGCCTCGCTGCCTTTGGTCTTTAAGGATTTGATTAGTTTTTCCGCTTTCTAGTTCAGAGTCTTGCGTTCAGCCCATGCTCCAGAGCCAGCCAGGGCTCAGGATACAGAATGAATGATAAATTCATTTACTGAATAAAGCAACACTGTTTTCACAGCACAAGACTTAAAACACTTCCGAAGCTGTAATATTTCATTAAGCTTGGCGATTCTGGTTAAAATTTATTAGTCAAAACAGAAAACTCTCATCAGACCCCATATATTCCATTAAGAGTGATATATGGTGTCTCCCAATGTCTAATAATTAACTAGGAAGTGTAAGTAAATCACTATCAGCATTAAGCCCTGATGTGTGAAGACAGAGTTTGAGTCAGGCAATTTCAGCATCAAAAGGCTTTGATTTGAAACATATCCTTTTTTTTTGCTTTTCCTCCTTCACCTCTTCACATCTTCCCTGAACTTCAAAAAACTCCGCTCGGTCTCCCACATAAGCAATCACAACCGCCAACCTGCAACGAAGTGAAACTATGTCCAGCAGCTCAACCACCAGCTCCAAGCTGCTCCGACCAAAAGCTGGAAGCAGGAGGACAAACTATGTGCAAAGCGGACAACAGGCAACAGCAAGCAGAAGAAAGTTGCTAACATCAGTTTTCTTTGTCTTTGGAAGGAGGCGGCGATGCTTGCCACGAGTGTTCCTGTGCGCGTGTGTTTCTGAACTCAACAAAGCTTCACTATTAAAATCAACCCGCCAGACTGCCTACTCAAAACCGGGGATTACCCACCACACCAGTAAAGAGAAGCACGCAGAGGCCACGCCATTTCCCAAGGCCCAAAAGCCGTGATCGCGAAGGGCCAAGAGCAGAGGGGAAGTGACTCTGCCTCCTGCATCCTGAGCACGGCAGAGAGCTTAAAATCTGCAAGCACTAACAAAGTGCAAGGCAGTGTTCCCACAGATGTGTCCGAAGGCAAGAGCTGCAAAAGCAGAGTGTATTCACCTACCTCTGCTGACACCAAAGCCATTGTTAAAACTTACACTGGAGCCAATGATGTATGCTTTCTAAAGGATTCACCTTAAAAGGGCTCCGTCTCTACACTAGTTAAAGAGATGCACATTGTACAAAATTAGAGGGATTTAGAAATGCCATTAGGGTGTTGTTCAAGGGTAATAGAGATTCATTTCTCATTTTAGAGGTCAATTTTCATTTTAGAGGTTAGGTCTCATTTTCATGCGCTATCTATCAGTGTTTCTAATACTACAGTCGCTGACCTTTCTGATTCGCAGACCCCTAAGAATTTCCAGTTGAGACAAAGAGCTAAGTACAGCTGCAGTAAGCCTCGTGACAAAAGCCTCGCTTCTCTTAGCCCTCACAGACCAATTCAAATTGATACCTCACAAAAGTTATCTGTAGTATATCACAGGAAACGGTTTTGGTTTACAAAGCTTAGAAATATAATCAGAACAAAAGAAACACTTTTTCTCTCTGATGTTATTAAAATCTTCAGAGAAGCCAGTAAAGGCATGGGTCACCTGCTACAGCGCATCAAAGCCACCTACTCTGCCTTGCGAGTGGCACTGCTGCCTTTGAATTCACGAGTCAGGTACGTGAAGAGGCGAGCCCAGTCTCAGCCCGGCTGCTGTAGGAGGAAGTCACGACAGTCCCGCTGGGCTCCCTGCGCCAATAATAATATCAAACAAGGGGCCAACAATGTTCATTTTAAAGCAACTGTGCAGAACAATGGAAAAGCAGCACCTTGTACCATTTCTGCCGTCTTAGTCATTTGCTGAAAGCAACAGAAACAGAGAGAAATTCGCCAATCCATCAATTCTGAAACAATTATAAAAATGAGAGAAACCCAGACTTCAGGTTTACCAGCAGGTGCTTGGCTGTACTGGAACACTCTGTCATTCCTTGAGTAAAAAAATACTCAGTTTATTAGCAAGGAACTCTAAAATATTAGCAAATTGCTTATGTGGACTTTTCTGAAAGGAGGTTGTAGAGCGGTGGGGGTTGGTCTCTGCTGCCAAGTAACAGGCAACAGGACAAGACAAAACGGCTTCAAGTTGTGCCAGGGGAGGTTTAGACTGGATATTAGGAAAAGTTTTTACACTGAAAGGGTTATTAAGCATTGGAAGAGGCTGCCCAGGGAAGCGGTTGAGGCACCACCCCTGGAGGTATTTAAAAGACGGGTAGACGTAGTGCTTAAAGATATGGTTTGGTGATGGTTTTTGTCAGTGTTGGGCTGATGATTGGACTCGATGATCTGAGAGGTCCCTTCCAACCCAGGCGATTCTATGATTCTATGTGTATTTGTTACTAGAGATAGCAAACAAACAGTTATTGTGGTGTGAAGGTCTCCTAATGGCACTCTGCTACCTTTTAACACAGAATCCTTTCAAAAGCTCAGGCAAATTCCCTTCATCCTGCCTCACGGAACCCAACATGACATGTCACATTTTAAAAACATGTTATTGTTAAGTTATCTTTTAACAGTTTACAAAGCAGTTATTTTTTAACAAAATCACTGTAGGAAACAAAGAGAGAAGCTAAGTACAACTTGTTAAGTCCAAGTAAAGAAGTAAGATGACAAACACCAACTGCTTTTCCTCTTTCCTGGTGAAAATGCAAAGTCACCGCACTACTGAACAGTCGTTGACAAAGCTGCATTTTATCAACGTAGTTTCAATACTTTCTAATTTAGTTTTTTTCTCCTTTAGTCTTTGGAGAGGCATGGTAAATCACAGGAATTTCTCCTCCTTTTTCATGTTTACGCACCATACAATTATCTAAACAAGCATAAATTCTGACAAGGTTGCCTCCAGCCCAGGACTCATTCAACGCACATTTTACACTGCATTTTGCCCAGGTGTAGAAACAAGCTCTTTCTTTTCCTCCTTCAAGCTCCCACACAGTAGTAGTGAAACGCCATTTGGATTTCTAGCAACACCAGAGAAAATTCAGATTGCAGCTCAAATATTATTTTTAAATCCCCTTGAAACACTTTAAAAAAAACTTAATTTTCTGCAATCTATTTATAATGTAAAAACCTGAACTGGAAGATGAAATCACTGGACAGTCGCTTTTTAAAAAACATTTTATTAAAATTCAGTTTTGTATAAAATAGGCATTGACTTGCGTATTTTCTAATACCCCGTTAAGAGAAGTTTCAAATCAAGCCTTAAAATGTGTTATTAACCATCTACCCAGCCATTTGAAAGATACATGCCTGTGATAAGAGTATTGTATTGCCATTAACCTGTGGGACGGTTAGAGACATCTCTTATTCACACAAAACTCTAAATGCATCTAATTAAAGCCACAAGATCAGCTGTCCATATTAATCACTCACCAGTTTAATTAAGGTAAACCAGCTTGTCAGAAAGCCAGTCTTCTCTCTATTCTTCACCATTATCGACTTTTAATAGTTCACTGGATTAGCAATTACTTGTTTATGGCATTATCAAATACCTAGGATAGAAAACCACAGTATGTGCCCAAGAACTGCTTTAGGCCAACTTTTTTTGGGACATGAGGAGAAATCTACCCCATCAGATAAAGTTTTTTAAAAAGCCAAACAATGTGATTTAGACACAGGTACAACCCAGAAGAGAAACAAATTGAGCTACAAGTATCTGAACAAGAGATTCAGACTTGGAAGTTCATTTTGTGGTTACTCAGATGAGCGCAGGCAGGCTGAACACTAAGCGAGGCAAAAGGAAGTGAGGGAGATCTCTCGCTCGCTTGTAAAAAACACATCTTTCACACAGCATGGGCAAAGAGTGGGCAGGCACATCCACTGCCACTCCACAAGGGACAACAATAAAGAAAATTAGAAGTCCTACAATTAAACAATGTTTTCTCCAGGATCAACTCCTTTCCTAAGTAATTAGGGTAACAGATAAGAAAAGGAGCAAAGCTTCTCCTCACTACTGAAGCATGCTCACCTTGGGCGTAAATCCCAGAGAGGACCAGTTGATTTAGAGCTGCGGGATGTCGGTCTCTCCAGCCTATGGGCGGTCCTGCCCGGCAAACCACTGCCAAACCACTGCCATCCCTGTTTCAATACTGCAGCGCTTCACTGAATGGTCCCCAGCCACTTTGGCTCTACCCAGCTCCTGAGGTGGTGGTGATCAGAAAAACTGATGATTGCGGGTCGTTGTAAAAAGCGGTGACACACAACACGAACCAAATCAGGGGGAGGAGGGAGCAGGAGAGCAGAGGAAAGAAGGGATTATGTATATTCCTAATTCTCTTTAGGCATACCTGCTGCCATCAATGATGAACATTTGTTCTGGGAAGAGCTGCTACCAGTGGAACGCTTAGCATATGAACACTAACCTAATTCCTGTTGGAAATAAACCAATTTCCACTCTTTCCTTTACTAGAGGAGTATTTCAACCTAATAATAAAATCTCCACTGTAGCATGTCAGACCAGCAGCTCTCTGGTAGCAGGCTGGAATTTTAAGTCTTAATGCTCCAATATCAGCTGTAATGAATTCTACATAAATACGACTTCTAAAAATAAAAAGCCTTTTTCTTCCCTTAAAACCACATATGAAGGAGAGTTTAAAAGAAAAGGAAATGGGGTCTAGGCTCTCACTGCTGTCAGTAATGAGGATCTGTCTGAAACAGTTTAACTATTCACACCCAGTGCAACCCAAATAAAAATATTTCACTTGCATTATTCAGCTCAGCTTTACATTACCGTTCAACATGGGCCACTACAATAAAAATTATAACTGCTTATAAAACATGTGAAGAATATGAGAAAAAGCACAGTGGGATGACCAGACTGAACAGAGTTAAATCCTGAATCATCTTAAAATTCCACCAGTCCCACATGGTGAACTCCACTGAATATCAAGACCTGGACAAGAAAATTGTTTTTCCACAGGAAAAACAGATTAATTAAAGAGTTTTGCATTATAATCTATAACAAAAGAGTATAGCTACTTATTCTGCTATCATTAACTTGTGCACATTCATCAGATCTCATTCATTTTTACTTGCTTAATTTCACACTGAAATATACAGGAAGTTGGCTTCCAACATCCTTCTTTATCTGAATTTTTCCCTTTAATAAATCATAAGCAGTAATAAAAATAAACTAATCATTATAAACTGTTATTTAGAAAAATTAAAATGATACTAAAAAAACCTCTGGATCTAAATTTAAATACAAAGGAAAAAGCGCCCATTGAAATGTACACAAGCACTTTGCAATAAGTATTATGCACAGAGGTCAGGGTTTCTGAGCAACCTTAGCTCCACCAACCAGAGGTGTTGCTGCTGATTACTCCTGAAGACCACTTCCCTTTCTACATTTTATTTATATATGTACATCCACACACGCCACCGCACGCGCACACAAAAGCGCTGCACAGTTATGACCCATCTGAAAGAAACCCCATTCACTGTGTAGTCAGCGCTCTATTGTAACGCACTCTACCCTCTCTGAATGCAGTGTTCAGCTTCGGCTTACCACCCTGACAAATAAAGGAAAGCACTTTATGAAACCAATTTAATTGGGAGGTGACAGAAAACATACAGCCATTTTCTTTAGCCTTATCACTGAATTGGCTTCAGCTCCAATCTCTGCCAAATCCCACTCAAGAGAAGACATTAACCAGGTCAGCGGAAGAGGTGCTGCGCGGTGGCTGGCAAGGGACTGGCGTCCCCACAATTACTTGCACACAATGAAGCAGTAATCTTTACAGATCATCTCTCCCAAGAAGCATATTGGGGACAGGAGGAGAGGAGAAGGGTGGAAAGCAGGGAGGGAGGGAAGGAGAGAGGGAGGGAGGAAGGAAGGATGAAAAAAAAAAAAACACAAGCAAGAAAGGAAAATGAATGTGTAGCTGCCTCGCGGCTCAGCAGATGTCTGTGCGTGATGTACGAGGCTGGGATAAGCTGTCGTAGCCTGCTGCCAAAGAGTGGTAAGTGATTAAAGCCTCCACCAGGCTAAGCACCATATTTAGAGTCTATGGGGTTTCGAAAGTTGCACCCATTCCTTGCTGTGCTGCCAGATGTTGTTGGCTGGTCCTGCTCCTGTTCACTGTGCGCGGGAGGCAGCAGTTGGTTCAGCAAGGAATGCAATCTGGAATGTTTCCGGAGGTACCGTACATTAAACCGATGTCACCCATCCTTCACCTCTACCGAATGCTGAAACAACTCCAATTTGCTGCCACTTCCCTCTTGGGAAATGGCCAAGATACAGTTGTGCCTGGCAGACCCATTTGTTTTACTCAGGTGATTCTCTTCCCTCAATGACCTCTATTAGTTTAAGTTTTAATTTAGATTAACCCCAGCACCCCAATTAACCAGTGAGGGGAAAAGCTAAGCTGTGACTAGTCATATTTCTGAAATCACGATTTATCGAAGTTAAAGTTATTAGAAGCAAAGACGGGCCATTCATCTATTGCTATTTTTCTTAAAAAAATTTAAAATTTCATGGCCAATAAGCACTTCCTCTGCACGGGCCCACAGATTGTCAATCACAGCTATTTTTCCTTAACCACTTCACTATTTTGTTATAGTGACTTAATTTGTTCTGTGTTCTGAGGGTTCATTTGGCCCCTAAAGCTGGGCCTCTGGTCCACTTGGACCCCAAATTCCACCTCAGTATTACCTCACCGTGTTACAGATTTGGCCTCTTTAACCAGTGCACTCTACGATTTCCATTTTAGAGCCTCTGCAGATCAGGCTGGCATCTTCACCTGCCCAAGAGATGCTGCTCAAGTCCCAGCAATACTAGCAGAGATGCTCTTACAATAAATACGCAGCCTGGAGAGGAGTTAGTTCAGAGGCAGGATGCCTTCAGTACATCCTTCATTACATTAAATATTCAAATCGTCCTAATTCCACACTAGGTGAAGGCTATGGCAAAACTTTTCTTGGACATCTACGGCAGTAGGGTTGGAAGTGTGTTGAAAAATAAAAGGTAGTATTAAAATTCTCAGTATTTCCTATCTGTAAAACACAGATAAGAATTACCAATTTAATACATCTTTTTATTCATCTTTAGTCCTGTCTCTGTACATGAAACCCCCAATTTTGAAAGTATTGAAATGTTTCTGGTTAAATCAGTTAACAGAGCACAGTCACACAGCAACAGTTCTCTTCCACTGTCCTAACAATTTACTAGCCATTCTAATAACTACTCAGATCAGAAATGTCTGCCTTTCTAATGAGATAATAATATTTGTTTAGGCCCAAAGTTAAAGCACTCTGTGGATCATCAGAGCAAAACTAGTTTTTCGTGCATTGGGTACAGACTTAACAGTGAATCTTATATATCCTCAATATATGGCAATTTCAGTATTTCATAAAGCTGGCATCGTCATTTATTAAATAAATTGCAAACACAAGGTTTCCCTAAGCTGCAGCCTCCATGCACTGGGTGCAGATTCCTTGTTTCTAAGAATTTTGCAAATAAAAAGAATAACTGGCCTAAACCCAAGCTGGCACAACTCCCAAGAAAAGTGCTAGAGAAGCCCTGCAGCTTTTTCATCCAGTAGGTAGGTGAGATGACTTGGGTTGACATGAGAGTAACTCGGGTGCTTTTGAGGATCTACTAGAATTGTTTTTCATCATGGGACTCCACCCACAGAGAACACTCACCTTCAGAGAATTCAGTAATCTTTCTCTTGCGTAGCAATGTTCACCAGCGAGAACAACAGGCACAGACTTTATGCTGCAGCCCTGACTCACTCAAGAACAGCAGTGCCAGTAATGGCAGTAAGGTGACATCCACAACTCAAGCCCGAGCTCACATAGCCCTTTACTGAAAGTTGAGAGCAAAGTTCTCTGAGGTATCTACAGAGATTTCGGATGTTAAAACAGATAACTGAGTTTCACTGGCCAGAGAAATTAAGAGCACAGAACCAACCATGTCAGCCCTCTAAGTATTAAAAACCAACTGGAGCCATAATTCCATCACAGATTTACCATCACCTACCTGGTGATAAAAGTCATCATCATCAAATATCTCCTCATCTATGTCCTTCAGGTGCCTGTTGGAATCTGACTGAGGAAGGACCTCCTAGAAGCACAAAGGAAATACTGAAAGCTCATACGTGCGCATTTCTGTCCCTGATGACATCACATGCAGCGGCTTGTACACACGCTTGAAGATATGAAGGAATGGAGAAAAGCTCACAACATAACAAGCTTTTAAGGACTTGGAATACATTTAAAGGCAAGGCAGAAACGCTTCCAATGCCAAAACAGATTTATGATACCTTTACTGGGAAATAAATAGGACTGTGCAAAGCCTTTCTGGCAAAATACTACAGATATTTTTAATGTAATGGCAAAAATATATCTTGCAAGTGCAGTAATTCTACATGATCTCTCAGAATTGAGTATTTATTCATTCTTAAATACTAAATTAATAACAGACTTACTACTAACATATTCTGTAGGTTATATGCAGTATGAAGTTAGAAGTGACTTTCTGGGTTAAAGAGTCTAAACTCGAGAGTAAAAACAAAGTTTTGTAGCTGCTACCTCAAAAAAGCAGATTTAATGAGCATCAGGAGGGGCAAATCGCAGACCAAACACTGTTTTCCCCTGTCAAGAACTGGCACAGGAGAAAATGCAAACACCATAAAACTGGAATTGAAATGTTTACATCTTCTTCTTAGCCATTGCATTACAGGAATCAACACTCGGATATCTCCTTCATAAATCTCTCACAAACAAGAATGTTACCTGCTAAAGGCTCAAGCTAATTGTTCTGCTGAGGGTTTTGCTGCTTCTACAGGATGAGTTATATAAACAAAATGCTCTTACCGAATTTTCAGGCAAAGATTCAGGGACCGGATGAGATTCCTGTTCCTTCTTTCCCAGCACTGTATATACTGATCGCTTGGTCTGCGTCCGCCGTAGTAATCTCTCTTTGTCCATCATAATATGATCAATCTGAGTCAAGATTGAACGCTCAAAGGCACCGAAACCCTGCGACAACATTAACTAGTGTCAGATAATGCAGAAAGCTTTTCCTCAAGGCAGCAATGTTCCTCTATCTTTCCATGTCAGTGGATAAGCAGACAGCATTCCAAGAGGAGGGGGTTTGGGTTTCGTTGCAGGGATTTTTGCTAGGATTATTTATTTATTTCTCTCTCTCCCTCCCTTCCCAACCTGAGGCAACCTGATGCCTGGCTTAATAAAATGCCTTTGCTGTTCTGTTCAGATGAACTTCTCGATGATTAATACTAACTCACAGAGGTTAGGAGACCCTGGATCTTTGGATGAAATGATTACCCATTGTATTAAAGTGTACATTTCGTGGAGGAGGAAGCCACAGAAGCCCCTAGTTGTGTTATAAAAACACGGGCAGCTTGTTGATCAGCAATAGTGGCATCTTCATAGAGCTTTCTTGCTGCTGGAGGCTGGCTTTGATGAGATGTCTGGGTGGGAGAACACCAATACTACCCAAGAGTTCTTCCCAAAACTTGGGAAACCATTTGCCTTTGAAAATTTTTTTTCTGCCCATCTGCTCCAAACAGGAGAGAACAACTTTATGCCTTTGAAATATGAGGGCTGAGCTTCTTTCCAAACTAATTTTAAGTCTGGGGAAAAGTGTGTACCTGTGTATTTAATTCTTACTGCTGTAACTCTTGGCTTAACTTGGAACATCCATGATACGAAACTGTCAAATCAACTTGTTTCACAAATCTCTGCTAAATAATAAGCATGTCAGCACACAAAGACTTGCCTTTCCCATTTTGCCAGATGCCAGCTTTGTCTTCTCGTGCCACTTCTGCAAGACGTTGTTCCGATATGTCCTGAAATCAGCGTACCGCTTGGCTATGAATTCTGGGTAGTTCTCCATCTTTAGCTTTCGTTTGGGGAGGCTCCTTCTCTTCTCCTGAGCCTTATCCACTTGCTCTTCATCACCACTGCTAGGGATTTCATCATCACTAGAACAAAAATATGCAGACTAAACACCTTACACCTCTCTGTAAGGCAACATGTGTGAATACTTAATTGCTCCGCCACCATCCCTGCTTTTTCCACGCCATGGTGATATTTACGGCAAAAGACCCTTTGTTTAGCCCCTCCTCTGTTATCAGAAAGATTACAAAACAGACTTCCCAGTCTGGCAGAAAGAATTCAAATGGTCATTTATCCAGAGTATCTGTCACCCAGACACAGCAGCAACTGAGAGAACAGCAGAGTGAGCATGCTCAGGAAAGTCACGCACTGTCCTTTTGCTGCACAGTTGGAGACCAAACGATTCAGAAAGGTCTTATTTTGTATTTACCTCTCAGTTTGTGATTGTTTTCCATCTACCAGATGCCTTGTGCCTGGGTATTGATAAAGCAGCTCATCCTGAAGTTCCACTAATACTTGCAGCAATGCCTCCAGGGCTTTACAACCTGCAGAACAAGAGACACAAGTGACAATTTCCCCCTGATCTCTACTTCTGGTGAAGACACAGCTTTGCGGTGCTTAGTTTCTCATCTTGAATCTGAATTCCTGACACAGCTACTGCATGTTCCATTAACTGTTTTTCTCTAATCAGTTAGAGATGTGGGTTTATCTTCAAACTGATTTATAGCTGTTAATGTCAAAACACCACCACGCTGTGAAAGAACGTTTCTCTCCTCAAAAGGGAGGAAAGGAGGCAGTACTGCCTTCTAAACATCTGCCTGGCTGCACATCAGGAGTATTCTGATCTAATGTTTCACCAACAAACATTCAGACTGCAGAGTCTAAAGGATTAATATCTTGAAGAAGCAAGTACTGTGTGCACAAGTGTCTGATGACACATACACATGAGAACCACCCTTTTTGCTGACTAACTCACTTCTCTCCTGCGTTAAGTTCCGCAGCAGAGGCCAGCGCCAATTGAATAATATGAAGCAATACAAGGGAAAATGTATGTATGTACATCCCGTCTAAACTTGGCCTCTGACTTTTCTTTCTTGGACATAATGTTATAGGGAGCAGAAGGAGGGAGGGTAAGATGGAAAACTGAACTCCTGCACAGCTGTGACTACTGCTGGTTTCTCTGCCGCTGTGCTCACCACGCAGGAGGTGTAAGAAATTAGATTGTAAGTAAAATTAAATGTAGCAAGATCTGATCTATGGGGGAAACTTAAACAATGACCTGGCAAGTTTAGTGAGAGGATTCTGATCAGAGAAGCAGAACTGCAGGCCCAGAGATCCTCAGAATGAGAGAAAGTGAAGAAAAGATAGGAGTAGAGAGGCATACAAGATGATCAATACATGGTGTGAAGGTTAGTTTTAGGGGGATGAGTAGTTGCTTTCCAGGGTATTTGCAGACACAAATCCTGAAGGTAGATGCGATGCTGTGTATCCAAAGGCTTTCATAGCTGACAATCTTCCTGCATCTATGCAGATGCAGAGAAAACGATCTCTGATCTTATGTTCTCCAAGGACACACAGTTGCAGCTGGCCATGGGAAGGGTTAACAGCACACTGTTGCAGCATCTGTTCTTTAAAAATAGTTCTCTTGTGGCAACCAACAAGCCTCCCCGCAGAACGCTCTGATATAAAACAAGTGTTTGTCTAGGCCTACACAAACCCCCCCTTTGTACATTGCTACACATCAATCACAGGGTCAGCTCTTACAGGTAAAACACTTAGTACGCTTCTATCAAAAAACCTAAACTGAACTGTACACAGATTAATTTGTATTGCCTTCTACTTTTACAAAGAGGCACCACAGAAAGGGGGAAAAATGCACTGCTTGGGGGAACGTAGCACACCAGGATCTGTTTTCTTGCAGGATATGTTCATGCAGTCTTAGCTTCCCTCCTCACGCACCCACAACAAGCATCCTCGCTGGCAGCAGTAACCCCGGCTGACGGAGCACGTGGGTTTGTCCAGAGGGCAGGAGGAGCACTGCGGTGGTGGGAAGTTCTGTAGAGCTTCCGCTGCTACCTCCTCTGCCAGTTCCTCCACTGATGTAAAGTCAGCAGGGTTGTTTTGCTTAAGTCCCAAAACTGTTTCTTTCTTTGAGTTACCTCAACAGAATGGAGAGAACTTTTCACCGCTTGCTTTTTGGCCTTTTTTCTTTTTTTGAATGGAGGACACAGAGATCACGGGTAGAGAGAACAGCAAACCTTCATCAGACAGACAGACACAGTGGAAGCAGAAATCAGCCCAGACATTCAGAGGTCTCAATCTCCCGCACGTTATCACTGTGATATTGCTCAGTTGTCACCATCTTCAGATAAATTACGGCCTGACCTCAGTAACAGGAATGTCAAGGACAAGATGCTTTAAGATTTTTGTTGCAGATCAGCTGTTGGACTTATCCTCCCCCAGCACACAGTTCATTATAGAAACATTCTGTCTTCTATATAAACCTATTAACAGATTAGGTTTGCTGTACTTGTAAAACAGTCATGTGTTAGCATCAAAACAATTCCGAGAGACAAACAGACAAAAGCCCTTAAAAATGCATTTGTTGTATGTGTCTGCAGCTAAAGCATCAATTGCAAAAGAAAAGCGCCCCCACCCTAGCCTGAGTGCACAGCTTACAACAGCAAAATCTTTCCCACTGCCTGCAACACAGCCAGATGTCCCCAGAGCTTCCGAAACTGTTTATTTTCTACCCACTATCCTCCAGCATGCTAATGCACCCCAGGCGGCTTTGATCCTGTCAATTACAACTGGAGTAGCACTCCAGCTCTTCTGGGGTATATCAGGGCCATGGCAAGCAGGAAAGGAATAAAGACAGGCTCAAGCTCCCCCAGGCTATGAGATATGGACCCCAACAGAAGTGGGGATGGGGAGCAATTTTATTTGGAGTGAAGGGGATGGAGAGGGCAGGGAAGACAATGACCGTGCATCTAACCAGGTGGGAGGGCTAATTATTTCAGACAGTGGCTTCATCATGAGCCTCTTACAGCTGGGTAATTTCCGTGCTTTCAGTTCTTGTGTATTTAATAGCATTATTGGATGGCATTCTCATTGTTACTGTTGGGTGCTTAAGTGTGCTGTAAACTCAACTTCAGAAACCAAGAGTCACCCTCCCCTGCCCTCTTCTCATCCAGCCCTGCCCTATCCATTTCACAGTTAATTCCAGAAGGGACTGTTTTCTTCACAGTCTCCTCTTCATCTTCCCTCTAATGCCCTCATCTGCCTTTACACTGTCTGCTTTGGTGAAGAGACAGAATCCATTTGTGAATGAAGGCAGCATAAAACAAAACTGTTTCATAGGTGCAAACGATGTCATTGTGAAGGAAAGCTGGATGCTGACCCTCCTGCTCTCCTACCTCCCCCCCCAGCATGGTTGGTTTTTTTTTTTAATGCTGCTCCTTGTCGGAAACAGACAATTAAACAAAAATACTCACAAACATGGAGCTTTCAAGCACACCAGTACTGTAAGACAACCAACTAGCAGCTTTCACGTGTGATAACCATCAGGTTTGTAGGTTCACAGACCAAAGCCAGCCATACCTCTAAGAGCACAGGCAATGTCAGCACTGACCACATAGCAGGGGCCTCCCACTGCCATGAGATGCGTTAGGTCCTAGGCAGTCCCTAATAATTTTCAGCTTCTAAAGCTTTCGGGACCATTGACACTATGGTTTTCACAAGCACCACGCACTGTCCAAGGCTGAAACAAAGCTGTTAAAAATCTAGGACTCCCTTCCCACCACTTATTCACCAAGAGGATGATCCTGATGCCAACAGCTTATTCCCAGAGCTACTACACCAACCCTGCCAGCAGTATCTCTTCTGGGTGTTGCTCTATTGTGTTCAGCCAACCGGAGATACTGGAACATTCATCCCCCAGCTGCCCCTGGCCAGTGACTGCAGTCACAGCACTGCGAAAGCAGCTGTATTTTGCAGTATGTAAAACTCTCCCGACCTGACTTCGCAGGCACAGCCTTTCACCCCAGTTAACCCCAGTCTGTGCCTCTCCCACCCCTCCTCTCCCACTCTCTGCTGGCAGCTTTGCTGCATCTCTCTTATGATCTGCGCTGCAATGTGCAGGGGTAAATACTCTGCCTTATAGAGACATCAGTGTCACAACTGATACCTTTAACACTGGTCAAATTTCAAAACTATCTCCTTTTCCAGGAGTTACTTCTGCATGTCCAACCTGTGTTATTTGAGGACAAGTGTCTCAGCCCTACCTTAAAAACAAAAGAAGCTGGATCCCTTTATGGCATTTCAGTACGAGCAGCTGAAATCCCCAAAACAACAACTCATACTCTGTGTGTAGGAGAGGCCAACTAACCCCAGGACAAGCCGCAACCCCTCTTCCATTAAACCTTTTCAAAGCTGCCCTTTGGGAAAGGAAAAAAGATGCTGAGTGGGATCCATCTGCAGCTGCTCCAAGAAACAGCAAACGTGGTTGGAATATAACTTCCAGCTTAAATGGGACTCAGAGTGTCTGTGGTGAGACGCTAACTTGTAAGAGTCACTTTTAAGAGTCCATGGGAGCCCCTTCATTTTGTGTACAGGAGTGAAAAAGTTGTTCCAGATCCAGCAGACAGCATATCAATCCACCAAGAAAGCTGGGAGCCAGGATCAGTAAATCAAAGTGTGCCTTTCTGTTAATACTCTCTCATACGTTCTCATTTTATACATCCCTTCACCCAGTCAGAAAGTAGCCCTGGAGTATTTAGCTCCATTCAGGGATAGCACTGCCATGTATCAAAGTGTCAGGAGACCCACCAGAGATGAAATCTGTCCTACTGCTCTCAAGCCACAAAAATCAATTTTGTCAATGCCAGTGGTTATGGACAAAACTGGCTGTGCTGCTGGCGTTCCCCCTCTGCGTGGGGTGGCTCCTGGCTGCAGGGCACCGACCCCACGATGTGGTCCCCCCACCAGAGGAGAAGGACTCAGCAGAAGGCAGCTCTACCTCCCCTGCTGCTGGGACCCAAGCACTGCCATGCTGGGGTCTTGCAGGCACGAATGGCTTCTGTGCTCGCCCATCGTTCCAAGTTCAGCATTTCCAGAGCAAGGCAGCTTCCCGCGCAGAAAAATATCTGTGCTCTTTTTCATGACCTCTAAAAATGGGGTCTCATTTCATCTTCCCAAGCAGCTGCAGAGAGCGGCAGCTGGTGTGGAGCAGCAGGGAGCAGCATCACGCAGAGACACTTTAAGGCGATGGAAAAAAGCTGGTGCCTCAAGGCCAGGCTTTCAACAGTATTCACAGAGAGCCAACCAGTGGGATTCCCAAAACCACTCCGCCAGGCAAACTCCTCCCGGCCCTGCCCTGGTGCATCCCTCCAGCAGGTTCAGTATCCTTAAAATTGGGACAAAACTCCCAGGATTTTCACTCCATCACTCATGGCACCTTGCAGGGCGTGATGGGACACTGCCCTAAGTTCAATGCCTCCCTGTCACTGCATGTGCACTGTATGCAAACACAAACAGGAGCATCGCGACCGTGATGTACCTGCACGGAACACCGCAGGCACAGGGAACAGCTGAAATTCAGAACCCCTGCCAAAGCTGGAAATGAACTACTTTTTCCTCTCAATTAAATATGAGGATCTGGCATCACAGGAATATTGTTGGTATGCAAGCTTTTAATTTTCCGTGTACCTCCACAGGCTGTTATGAAGCGCTCACACAGAAAAGCTGGAACAAAGCTGGTGTGCGGAGCAAAAGCTGAGCTGCCAAGTATTGGGAGAGTTCTCCCTGCCACCGTGGAGAGTCACCGTGTCACCACAGCACCGAGCCAGAGCCGTGCCCAGCGCACTGGCCCCATTATGCAAATAAAAAGGAGGCGAGGAATCAAACCTCTTTTAGTTTAATAGCTGCACATAATGAAAAGTATCTTTATCAGGTACACGCATTTATCCCAACATTCAGATGAAGAGGGGAAATTTTCACTCCTTTCAAACGACTGCGGGACAGGAGTTAAACTACAGGTCAAAATGGCACTCAATCCGCTGGCCTGAGAACAATACTTCTCATTCAAATCCACAAGCCAGCCACTTGCACTAGTCATCCCCAGCAATTAATCCCCCAAGAAACACGTTTGATTAAATCTTTTCAAGCAAATCCTTTGCTTTGCTTTTGTTAGTTCACTTCTTGTCAACATCTATTAAAATATGCCTTTAATTCTCCCACAATCTTAAAAAACACCGATTCCACTGTCTTCAACTTTAATCAACTGTATGGCCGGCATTTTTCATTTCATAATAATGTGCTGTTTGGAATTCAAGAGGCAGGCTCAACATCAATCATTCGGCAAGAATTTTTCCACTGCAATAAATATGCAAATGAGGAAAGCCAGTCAGTCGTATTTCAGGCCCGACTTGCTAGTGTTTTAAAAAAGACACAAATTTATTAATTGCCGTTGGCCAGCGGAATCCTATTACTTTGGGCATTGATTACAAAGCTGTGTGAGTGATTATTGTGCAACTCGCAGGCTATCCAGGCATGAGGAAAAATTATTAAAGCAAGGCAGAGATTATCAACTCAGAATAACAATAAGCCTTAACATTTTAGGCCTCTAACTTCTTCAACAAAGAATTACGCCAGAGCGCCAGTGTATCATAATTCTGAAGTCTGTCAGTATTACTTTTGGAGCTTGCTCTATATTCCCAACAGCAAAGCAACGTTACCAGGCAGGAAAAGGCGGGGGGAATTCCTCCAGGTATTGCATCGTAAACATGGGGCTTTGGACAACAGCTTTTCTGTAATTCCCGCTGCGTCACTAACTCTAGGAGGAACAATATGGGGCAGGCAGGACTCTCCCTGTCTTCAGAGCTGCACCCCTGTTATGTCCTGGTGCCCCAAACCCAAGGTGGCACAGAAATAAAAGGCTACTGATAAGCGTAAGACAGAAGCTACAAGAGCCAGCCCAGACTAAACTCCAGGCTTGCTGCAAGCCCTTTAGCAGCAGAGAGTGATCTGATTTTTTTTTAGAGGTGGTGTAGTTACGTATAGGTTTCTCACAGTCTTCAGCTGAATCCTAGCGCAAAGCACTTGTAAATCTGTCCAGGTTATTTCAGGAAACGATGGAAGTAACATTCCCTTCACGCTTCCCGAAACACTGAGTTTGTGGAATTCTAGCAAATGATGGTAGGAAAAAGGCTGACTTTTCTGCTGATTCTAAGAAAAAAGGTCTGCTCCATACCCAAGGCCCAATTCGCTGGTTCCATTGGAATGCAAATGATGCAAAAGCCTTTGCAGAGGGGAAAATTGTATTCCTTCAGCACAAAGGAGCCAATGCTGCAAACCCCTTTCACACAAGCAGTTCAACTGACTCCCAAAGAGTTACAGAACTCAATTTAGCCCTTCCACTCTAATATTACTGCATTTGACAGTAAGGACAACAGGATCAGACATAGATGAGTTTGCTAAAAGTAAAGAAAATAACTAGATGCAACAACAGAATAAAAGGCTTGGTATTCAAGGATTTTATTAGTGGGGACTGGGGGAGGGGGAAAGCTGAGAAGGGAGAGAAAGAGAAACACTTGCATGAAGTTCATGCTCTACTGATTCGCCTCAACCATCATCTTTTGATATCAGCCCAAACCAGGGAGGGGACAGGGCTTGTAAAAATGAGATTTATAAAAACTGATGGTTTACATTACTGTAAATGTAAAGAAGCTGACAGCATGCATTCCCATCTCTGCCAGGCAGGAATCCCCACGTACACATGCAAGAATGCAAAAAGGAAGAAGAAATGTGAAATTTCATAGTTATCTAGATATTAAGGACAGAAGGGAACATTAGCCCATGTAGACTGACCTCCGCATATAATACCAGGCCATTAATTACATTTATCATGACAAGCACTGAGTTTCCATCTCAAGGTAACCAATTGCCAATTAATCCCAGTTAGCTGACATTTGCACATGCTCGTCTGGATGCTTTGCAAGCCTTTGTTTCCCTGCATCTTGTTCGTGGAGTATACAGAACTAACATGCACAAGTATTTAGCTAAACTCAATTTAATTAGCTATTAATTAACTTGGGAAACTCAAGTGTAGGCAAACCTATTTGATGTGCTTAAAGTGTGGTGTAATCCCACAGTCTGGAGCTTGGATGTATCAGGTCAACAACTATGGACTCTGCCAGCATTTCTTGCACTAGAATTTAAGACAGCTTTAAAATAAACCTCCAACACCAACAGTGTCCAACACATATGGCTATGGAGATAACCTATAAAATGGGAGCATTTCAATTTTACCACATCTATACAAGAGAAGCAGACAAAAATTCTGCTCAGAAAGACTAAATACCAAAAGCTAAAAGCCTTGGCACTCAGTGAGGAAGGGCAAAACCTTTTTTTTTTTCTGAAAAAAGCCCCAAACTACATGTTAAATAAACATTCTGCACTTCTCCACTACACCCTACACAGGATTTTTGAACAATTCACAGGCAGCAACGACAGAGATCAAAATATTTTCCTGGTAGCTCACAGAGCCCAAATTCTGCATGTGCACAAAACCTCACACTGCCATCACCCAACTAAACACGCAGACAAACAACAACTGAGCTCCAAAACTGAGACCTGTGTCTTTGTCTAAATCTTCTCACTTCATATCTTCTCCCTCTCACTCGCTGGCATATACGCAGAATGGCCACTCATGAGCCTGGGAGCTTCTCATCCTTACTGACCCTCATTCTTACCAAAAGCTCTCCAAGGCAGAGGATCATTACAACAAAATTTGCAAAAAAGGGTCCAATTCATTCATTTATTTTAGTCGAGAGAAAAGTCTTCATTAATGTCAACAGGCTTTGGCTCAGTCCCAAAAAGAGTTGAATAGATTCTTCATTAGATCAGAGAGGAAAGGTGAAATCTGGGGACACCTGCATCCACATCCATTTAAATCAAATTCAACCCTGCATGAATTGACAAGCACGATGTTTTTTGTATTCATAAAGTGTCTACACTAATACAATTCAATTAAAATGAACTACCAGTTTTAAGTGGGCTAGATCTGATCACAATAATTTACACTCAGGCTTGAAACCCAGTTCTGCTGTCACACATTTGTGCGGGCTCCCAGTAAAATCTTCAAAGCAAGAATATATTTAAGTCCATGATCTTGCCTAGCACCAATTAATCCTGTAACTGCTCTATGCCTCTGGAAACTGTGTAATCTGCCTGCGCCTCAGTTCCTCCCCCACTCCCCGGTGACACCTACCCTGCTCTGTATTAATGTATTATCATCTCCAGATGTATGGATGGATACATTTGAGTTTTAAAAGTGATCCACGAGTAAAGATGATAACAAAATTATGACTGGAATTATTAGCAACTGATTCCCGCAGGCTTCTCTGAAAAATTCCAAGCCTGTGTCAATAAAGCACGTTTCATCTGACAGCTTTTCTCTAACCAGATGTGTAAAACGACAGCCAGGTGCAGGCGAGGAGCAAGGCAGAGGGTGAGCCCATCAGAGGGTGCATGCTGCACGACCGGAGAGGAGGACACCTTCCCCAACACATCCTCTCTTACAGGAAGTGGTAGAGGTTCTCCGGTACCTACAGCAGACTCAGTCCTACCCAAAATTAGTCAATGCTTAATCAGCTTCTCTGACATGACTTACCTGGATGTTGCATAGAATATAATTTTTTGTTTTGTTTTGTTTTAAAGATCAGGAATCAGAGTAACAGAACACAGAAAAAAGTCCTCTAATAACAGACACTGCGACCATACAAAAAGCCATACGCTAACCACATACTAAACAGAATCTTTCCCTCTGTCCTGAGTCCCTTTTCAGAAAAATATTACAGAACTAACCCAGAAGAAAAAGAAGATAGTCAGCATGAAGCATTCATACAGAAATGTTTAATATGCAAGAATGTAAAACCAGAAAACGCATGGCATCTTTGGAGGTCTCCTGCTGGCAATGAACATAAGTAGGATTCTTAATCACATCCTTAAGAGGCCTTGTCCACAAATGTGCTGTTTAGTCACAAACCACACATATTTGTCACAGGAGCAGTTAACCAACCTGCCACATCAAGAGCCCAACTCAGGCAGTTATTATAAAGGTCCACACAGATCCAAGCAGAAGCACAGTCCTTTACCAGCACACTTGCTACAAACGCACCTACTTCCACTCCAGAAACAGACATTTCTGGATCAAAGTGATTGGACTGGACTGCACGTTTTAGGAACAGATGACAACATCTCCTTCATTTCCCAGAAGGCACTAAACACCCAAACTTGTGCAGTCCCAGGCAGGTCCCACAAAGTTCTATAAGTGCTCCTTCTGGCTAATGAAAGATTATGAATAGTGAGTTGCTTCTTGCAGACTTTACCTGTAGTTCACACTTGTTTCCCTCGTTTCATTTTTACACATCTTTCTTTTGAATAAAGTTTCTTCACAGCACCCCATTTAAAACACATATTGAAGGACATAAAAGGTGCACATGCGCTAATATTCTGCAGTCTCAACTCAATACGGAGACAGAAAGGCAGGACTGTGAACCACTGTTCGGGCAACAACTGCCATTTTCTATTTCAAGGTGTAATTACAGCCCTAGTGTGGCCACAAAGAAACACACTATCCATAACGCCACACAGGCTGCAAGGAGCACTGCTGGTAGGGTACAAAAAAGGACTGGTCTCCACCATTACATTTAACTTATTCCCCAAGAGGCAAAATGCACTATTCTACTGTCCTCAGGCCCCGGTGCAGTGTGCTCGTGGAGTGAACAAGGTCACCCAGCTGTGCTAACTGCAGCACTCTAACACCCAGTCTCCAGTATAAGCTCATCTCTTTGTGTGAATGAGCCCAACGCAACAATTCTTCTGGAGGGATTTCAAAGGGGATATTACAGAAATGCCATATGATGGGGGAAACAAGGTTTCTTCTAGACAATACATCCTCCTGAGTACAAGGAATACAGGAATTGCATCCTGTCCATGGATGGAATGCCACTAGCTCATGGCCACAGAGAACATCCATGGTTGAATCATCTAGAGCAACATCACAGTGATCAAGAAAATAAGATATAGTTGACTAGAGAGAATACAAATTAAAGTTCAAACATCACCATGAGTTGAGAAAAGATGCAGAAATTTCAGCAGAACTTAAAAAGCTGTACAAAATTCTCTATCGATGAGCAGCAGACAAGGCGCTGTGCTGAAAAGTCGAGCCTGCTGCCAGGCAGAGCTCACCGCTGCTGCTCCATTAATGCATTAATAACCCAGGCAGGTTTGGGGATAATGGCCTTGCAAGCACATGGAGCATTTCATTTGATTATTTTTTTTTAATCTGATTCACTTTATTCAGGTTTATTTTCTTATTGATCACAAACCTTTGTATAACTTCTCCACAGCTCTACAAAATATAAGTAACAGTTAATGTTTGTTGTCCCCACTTTTGTTCCCTCAGTGAGCAAATCCATTCTTACAGACCCTGCATGTCTACATTTTACCAAAACCAGTATTTTCTCCATTTCTCCAAAACAACTTATCTTGGGCTTATGCTGAAGAATAGAAATGTGGGATTCCAGTATTTTCTCTTAATCCACTGACAGATGGAGTCAAAGCGGAAAAAAACCCCAAACCATAAAAATTCAGCTGGTAGTTTTCATTTCAGGAACCCATTGAACTCCTGGAAAGTGAAATCATATACATACGAAAACATACAACTACTCATCTGTTTAAAGTCTTGCTATTTCCATCAGCATCTTGCCTTCTGCAAGAGCCTCACCTGTGTTTCTATGTTTTTAATTCCTCATCTTGCCAACTAAAAACTGAAAATAACATATCATACCATTTAAAAATGAAAATTCCCAGCTCTTGTGTGAAGTATAAAGTATCACTGCTTAACTACTAGTCACCGAAACATTCCAAGCTTAGTATTTTTAAGAATTGTAAAGAGAAAATAATTAAAATAGCACAAACAGAACTACATGGCCATACTGGGAAGCCCAGCTGCCCAGGGCACATACAACAAGAGCTTCTACCCTCTGTTGATGAGAGATATCATTTCTTAAAGCTCTCGTTGCCCTCCTGACCCCCAATTAGCTGTGGGGTTTTTTGTCACTGAGTCAAGATTTAACATAACAAGCCCCAAACCCAAGACCTGTTTAATTCCTGACACTGGATGTGGCTTCGCTAATGTTGCTCCCACCTCTTCTTTGGCTCTTTCTTGCCCTTGAGGTAATTTTTTGTGACATTTTCATGAGATCCACTTCTAACCTTCCTCCCCCTTGAAAACGTACATCGAAATATGAATGGCAGGCATGCAATCTGTGCAGAGACACAGCACAGAAACTTGCACCTTGCACTCTTTTTCTATGTAAATAATGCAAGGATCCTGCGGGAACATGCCAGGGATTGGAATTTTTAATTAATGGGTCTCTTTAATGTGCAAATCAGGAGCAGATTGCAAATTCTGACTTGCATTGATTATGAAAAACATTAATTGAACGTGCAAGACCCCAAACAGAGGCAACATCTCAAGCCCTGGACTAGACTGGAAGATACGGTGCAAGAGAATACAAATATATCTTGGCGAAACAGACCACTCCAGGCAGCAGCACCTCACACGTGTGCAGTGCATTAAACATTTGCACTGCATTCAGAGCGCAGCCACTGTGATTTCAGCATTAAAAACCACTCAGATTTCCTCCACGTATGCAAAACAGGAATAAACATGAGCTCCATGACCAGTTTGGTCTCCAATTTGTATGTAAAAAGGGTGACAGGAAAAAAAATATCTGGAATATAATTAAAGATTTTTTTAAAAAAAAAGGGAAAGAAAAAGACAGTGCAAACAAAGCAATGCTGTCCCTTTAAACTGAAATTCATCCTATATAAATTATGGCCATAAACTTTTCCTGCAGTGCAGCCTAATTAATTCTTGTTCTATACACAAAGGGAAATGCTGGGTGACAAATGGGTGTGAAGCCTGAAAGCTGCCAGGTCTGCAAAACATTTTCTACTTCAATTTATAAGCAATTTTGTAGTAAATCATCCACCAGAACCTGAGATCTCAGGAATCCAAGATTGTCCAAGGCACGTTGTATCATTTAAATAAAAAAAAAGAAATCATAAAAGATTACAAAAATAAAAAATTAAACAGTTGAGGTTTTGTAACCTCCAACCTCAAAATTTGGAAAACAAGCATGACCTTACCATTTTTACTCAGATTTGGCTTTAAAACTGCAAACGTATAGAACACTGCTGTCTACTCTTTAACACAATTATACTCAGTCCCTTAGGGAATTTCTCTACCACCACGAGCTGGGCAGAGGGCTGTCACAAGTGGGAGATACCAAAGAGGCAAATATAGGAAGGCCTTTTGCAGTTTTCCACTGCAAAAAATTCACCCTTCCTGTGAGCACAGAGCAGAAATTTCACAAGCAATGGAAGGACTTGGGATAAACTACGGAAAGCATTCTAGCGCAGCTTTCAAAGGGATGCGAGGGACTCACCCAGGCCCTCAGAGCGAGCTGGGTGCTGAGAGCTCTCTGTGCCCTCCTGCCCACAGCAGGGTACACCCAGAGTCTGCACAAAGAAGCTGGTGCCAAAAATCCAACTTGAACACCGAATCATTTCCTTCTATTCAGTGAAGATGATGAAAGCATGCCAAATTTATTTTGTGTATTTGGAAAGAAGTGCTTAGGCTTCCCTAAAAGGAGAGTATCATCCACTCCGAAACAGTGCCAATGTCGTGATTATTGTTCAAAAGTGAAGCGCATAATGTACAATGGAACCACCTCAACACTCAGTATTTACAAAGTGAATATCCCAC
Source organism: Rynchops niger (assembly GCA_013400035.1). Lineage (NCBI taxonomy): Eukaryota > Metazoa > Chordata > Aves > Charadriiformes > Laridae > Rynchops > Rynchops niger. The sequence goes on from VXBH01003995.1 coordinate 228,466, forward strand.
TCATCTTTAAACTTTCTCATGCACAATTCTCCTGATTTTTCCTCTCTGTGGAATGGGATCCTACCCATAAGCTGGTAATACAACTGGGATGAGAAACAGAAATGTCTACCCAGCCCATCACTATTTACAATAAAGTAAAAAAGCTTATTTTTATAGAAGCTACTAAACCACTTGAGAATAAAAATTAGGACTTTTATTGGAAGATGATTTATAATAAGTGAGGGGTTTTCCCCCCTCATAAATCAAGGTGCATCAATTAATGGAAGAACTTTAAATATATTGTGACATATATGTTCAGAAAGGATTTAGTTTCACCTCCTGAACTGACAGGTCACAGCCCTGCTACCCAGGCAGAAGCTGTAACACAGCTCAGACTGCCCACTGGGTAAAGCTCTAGCTGTTGATGAGACATGAATCCCTCTCTCAGGGCCCAAAACAGCAAAGTGCGAGAGAAATGGGTCTTTGCCACATAACACCAACTACATCCCTAGTCTTTCCTAAGATCTTCATGTATAAATTTACTCCTTTTTTCATGCTTCGCACTTTGTAACTTCTGGGAACAGCATCTTTGCAGGGCAGCGAAAGATAGCTGCGCTGGACAACAGTGCAGCTCATCAAAAATTACTTTTTATTGTAACCTACTTTACTGTTGTGTTTTAAAAAAATAGAAAGTAAAAAAGGAATGTAAATTTGGTCCCTTAGAGAACACTGGAACGCACTAAACGAGTGTAATAGTACCTGAATGTTCCTAAACTCATTACTTCCACCTGCCAGTCTGAGCACTTCCTCTGCTAACTTCACCCAGGTCACTCCAGCTTTATTTTCTTGCTGTCTTCACAGATGAAATACAGAACACAAACCCAGGCTATCAGGAACATCAGCATACACTACTCCATCTTGCCTGCCCAGATTATGAAAAGAAGGTGGGGAGGGAATCACTGAACAGTTATTAACAGTGGATTTTCCTTTAGCGTTCTGGACAACAGAAAGATTAACCTCTCTGCTGTACTGTGTACGGTATTATACTCCATGTTCCTGGATATATTTTGCTTATGGGAAATATCAAAATGTCAACCATTGTTTCTGTTAAAGGTCTTTAATGATATTGCATTTTAGACCTGTAATGAAACATGGTGCTCGGTGCAGTTTGTAATGCATCTCATTAAATACATTAATAACATGCATTTCACTGAAAGGTCAGCTTAGTATTGTTGGGAGTTCGCCTTTTTTTCCTTAATCACTTCATTTAAAGCAGCAGCGCTAACTTTAAAATATAAAGTACCTCACCTGCTGTAACTCTAGATAAGCTGATTAGCTAGAGTGTTCAGACCAGGCATAAGCTGTAAGATGATAGTCAGAACTTGGTGTAGTGGCAAGATTCAGGGTCAGGTTTGATGATGGAGAAAGTTTCTAATCCAGCTTTAAGATGACTTGTGCCAGCCCAGACCAAAATTTCTCAATGCGCAGGTGTCACTACAGCACGTACAAACTGGCACACGGTGTGGCTGAATGGATACAGCCACAGCAAAACAGGCCGTTCAGGTGGCACCTCTGATGTTTAGCATGAAAGGCTGCAGACACCACTACAGTGTTTTGTACAGATTGGTTCACGTAAGGGGGCTTCTCGGGATCCTCCACTTGGCGCTCACCTGTGGAGCTGAAACACTCTGGAAAGCCAGCAGTATCTCAAGATTGGGAAAGAAGAAACAGAAGTGAAAGGAATAAAGAACCTGGCAAGCTTTGAAACGCTACTGGGCTTATCTTTATTATTCAAAATCACTGAAAGAATATCCTATGAAGTTCCTAGCCTCCCACCTCAGTGAGGACTGTTAGAACGCAAGCGGGTTTATTTTCTGCCAAAACCGCTTGGCCCCTTGTCACGCAACACTGACTAGCGGGATTAGTGGGCACAAAAGAACAATCTGTATAAAAACATTGTCATCTGTATGATTTTTAACAGAAAACAACAAAATTGCAGTAGTTTATATGTATTCCTAAGGATTACATACCAGACATTTTATATTCCTGTGCATTTACCTTAAGGCCAGTAAAAAAGGTGTTACATTCTAAAAATTAAACATATCCACAACACATTGAAGTTGAGCACTTTGCACTTATCACCTGGAGCACGCACATTACATTTGCCATACTGCAGAATCTACCCCAAATCCCATCAGATCAATATCATTAACAGCAATCCTAAGAAATAAACAGATGAAGAAGCTCCAAGCTGAAAAGATATTTGCTGTTGATTTAACAGCACACGCCCTCTCCTTTGTGCTGCATTACTCCTGGTTAAGGTAAATCTTTGCCTTCACTGACCCAGCACAAAATTGGTACCACAAGGTGTCTCTGGCCAAAGAAGCATCCCAATGCTGCACCAAACAGCAATAACCAAACCAATTATTCCTAAGAGCCAGCATGAAAGTTAAAGTTTGATAAGCAAACTTCAGTCCCCACAAGAACTAGAAACTGCAGCAGGACCCGAGCTGACGCTGACCAACATCAGCGAAGTGATGACAGGCCATCAGCAGAGATCAATTAGGTATATACAGACATGGGCGATAGGAGACACTTTCTTTGGCTGGGGTAGGAAACACTTTTTGGTTTCTGTTTGCATGGTAGCCAATTAATGATTAAGGCAATACAAACCAGCAGCTAATACTACAGTCACACGCAACTCAAAGCCCTCACTGTCCCATTAACACTTCCCTGCACAGCCAAAACATATTGGCTACAGCAAAGTCTACCCAAAGTAGAAAGATTAAAGAATTCTTACAGTTCTCGACAGCATTGTCAAATTCTTGTCCACCTTCCTTTCTGAAGATTGGGTAAGTATCTGGCTGCGGAAGCCGGTTGACCGTTAGGAGCGCCTTCTGCATCTTGATTCTCCCTTCCAACAGTTGATCCCACAGTGCTTCATAACAAAGACAAAATAAAACAATTATTCAACAAGCCAAAGCACTTGCTCCTTGTAAAGAAGCTGCTGATTGAACAGCACAGGCCCTCTCCTTTGGGCTACATTACTCCCAGTTAGGGCAGACCTTTGCATTCACTGACCCAGCACAAAACGGGTACCACAAGGTGTCTCTGGACAGAGCAGCATCCCATGATATGATCCTGACTGTAATTCCGTGATTCATAAAAAAAAATCATCCCTTTGCTTTACTGTTTAAAAGGAATGGCTGCAAATGGAGGTTCATAGTTTAATAGCACAGATAGAAAAAAAATGCATTCAGTATTACACCTTGAAAAGAATCAGAAGTGTTAGCAGCATCACTGCACAGCACTACCAGTGTAGGAAGTCCCCATCCACACCAATACTACAAGTATATTCAGTAGTGGTTCAATTAATCCAGTGGATAAATACACTTCATAGCGTGAGATTTTGTACCAGCAGTGGCACCAGTCTGCACAGCAGATTTGGCAGACCATTTGCAAATGACTAGGGCTGCTGTAGCATGCATGTGCTGTATGCTAACAGCATATTAACATGCTGAAGTGCCTCCTAACGTGGCCAGTTTCTATAGTGTAAGCAAGGTGAAAGTCTTGTCAAAATAAAAAGCAAACATGCACAAACCTAGCTGGTTCTTCACAGCTTTTCCTTTTTCTACTTCTTCAGTCTCTTGTCCTTTTGAGAACGTCATCATCCCCCCATCATCTTCGCTGTCTTTGGCTTCCTTTATATTGTCGTGGTTTTCACTCCCATATTCCTCCTCATCACTTCCTTCCTCCTCATCACTTCCTTCCTCCATGCTGGCATCACCTTCATCTTCCCCCTCACTGCTTCCAACGTCATCCATCCCCTCTGTAAATTTCTCGAAGTCTGTGATATTCTGGAAACTGAACTTCGGTGCCTTGGCCTTGACAGATGGATCTGTCTCTTCATCGTCTTCCAAATCATCCTCCTGGTCACTGCCAGCACTGCTGGGCTTCTCCTTTGTTTTACTGCCTAAGCTGCCATTCTCTTCTGAATCTTCACTGCCACTGTACCATTCATCTAATGCTTCTTCCGCTAATAATTAAAAGAGAAAAAACTTATTTACTTACCAGCAAAATGTGCCACTTTGCAGTATGCATCATCGATAGCTACAGGTTTGGGCTATTTAAGCTCCAAACTCCCTTTTATCTGTGTATGATGTTACTCTCTATTTTGTCTAAATAATGGAAACACAAGGACATATCCACAAAAAGATATCAGATCATATTTTCTGCAACAAAGATTAGTAGATCCATGACTTAGCTTTCTAATGAAACAATGACATGATAAGCAAACAAGGTGGTCAGAATTTGCTATATGCATTTTTCAAATGAGAATCTGAATATACCTGCAATCCCCAAGATATACTGGCTTAAAAATGGGAGCTGTTTCTTTTCCCCCACACAGTGTGTCGTGAGAACTGGCGTTTGCGCGTTAGCACTTAGTCATACCCTTTCCTCAGTCTGTAGAAGTAACTTCCTCTTTGGGACTTCCCCTTCCCTCAGGCCAAAAAACATGGCCTGAATTTCAGGATGGCACTTCAAGATGTCCAACCTAATTGTACCTGTTTATTGCCCTGTAACAGGGACCCAAAATCTGTCATCTCAGTTTAGATGGCACTAGCTCAGTTAACATGCTAACATCAAATTTTGATTAGTCTAGCAAAAAGGGGAAAGAAATGAGATTTCTTACCAGATCCTTCTTCAGACAGAGCATCTTCCCAGAGTTCTTCTTGCAAAGCTTTGCGAGATGTAGCTTTTCCACTGTACCTTTTATCAGCTTCCAAGAGAGAGGCTGAAGCTTTTTTTCGTATATCACCAACAGGGAAAATGTCATCTGCAGTTTCATCCTCAAATTTGTCAATCACTTTAGCAACCGTAGCTGTGAAAGAAAAAAGGGGGGAGGGATGTCTAAACTGAACTGAATTTCAGACTAGAAAAACTAGCTGCAGGAAGGAGCCAGGGAAAACTCCTCGTGCTCTACAAACAAAAAATATACTGCAAAGGCAAGCTGGATGGCAACCAGCCTCACGTAAGAGTCTGACTTTTAGGCTTTGAGAGGGAGCAAGGCTCTTCCCTGCCTGGTGAAGGAAAGCCAGTACACTAGTTTTCTGCAAAGGGGGAAAGGTTGCTGGGGAATCAAAGGCAGAGAAAAAGCCCCAAAGCTTGGTTTTGTGTAAATCAACACCAGTCCTGCCTAGAAACTACTGACCAAAGTCATACTTAAGACCTAGCAGAAGAGATAAAACAGCTACAAGGTTATTTTTCAGAAAACATCCTGTAACATGTCTGTGGCCAGAGGTGTTCTCCCACCTGCCAGCTTAACCTCTGCGGAAGGAAAGGAGATGTCATGTGAACTGGCCAACTCCAACCCCCCTTCTCAGTACCCTGTGGACTTCTCCATACACGGGTTTGGTACCACAAGGCTCACCTGCAATACGGAGACGAATGTTTATTAACACACGCCAAAAATCCTGTTGAATTTTTTTTTTTTGAATGAACATTGCCTACATTCACGCTTTCTTCCCTGCCTCTTCTTTCTTTTCGAGAACCTGCACAAAGCACACTACAAACTAAGCCTAGCCAAGCACTTCCACTGATTCATGAGGGTCTCACAAGAAGTGTATTCCTCTGGGTGGAGGACTCAGGAAAGCTGGAATGCCTTCACTCACTTCACACTTACAGATTAAATGAGGAAAACTGCAATTCAGATGCACTTTGGCCTCTTGCCATATACATGAGCCACATAAATAGGTCAACATTTGAGAATGGCTAAACAGAGAAAATAATTTCACTGTGGTTATTACCCTCTTTCATACCCATCTTCTCCAGGACCCGGGAACAGAGCAGTCCAGCAAAGAGAACACATCACACCATACTCCCTCCTTATTTTCATTCATGTGCAAAACACCCTGTATGCAAAATTACAGGGTTAGCTTTGTTCAACCAATTGAGTGATCCAACTGGCTGAACATCGCTAAGTGCTCTTTTAGTGTGTGTTTGGAAATGTTAATGCCTCACATATAGTGTTTACTTGAGGCAGGAGAGAAGCAAAAAAAATCTCCTGCTCATAAGCAAAGCAACAAGATCTGGTCTAAATATAGTCCCTGCAGCTACAAGAGGATGGCAAGATGCTCGGCACCAAAGAACGACTGGGCAAGAGGGGCAGATGCAGAATGACCTGTGGCACTTGACGGACCTCCTGGTGTTCTCAGTCTTGGCACCACTAAAGTATGAAGTCAGAAACTAAATCACCATTATCAGAATGGGAAAACACCTTTGCTGGCTACATTAATTTCCTCAATGGTTACTAAGATGTTGCTTACAAGATACTGTTGCTCTCACAGACACTTGTATAGAAGAACCAGGCCAGCTGGGACAACATTTACCATGACTGGAGCCTAGTACCTCCTAAAGCCAACCGCTGTCAGTGTGTGATGGTCAACTCACACGGCTCCTGCCTCATGGCTTGGTCCGTTCTATTTGTCCGAGGGAAGACTCTGCTCTGGAAAGAGTAAGTCAAGGAAATGGCAGGCACCAGCCTGGAAACACAGAAGATGACACAGCCACCTACATGCCACAGGGAAAGGGACTAGCATCTCAAAATTCATAACTAAGGCAAAAAGAGCTTGATTAAAAGGATAAGTTGATTATTGGCCTCTGGAAAGCATCAAACAAGACCCGTGCAGCACGCTGCAGCCTGCTCTGAGCACCTGGTGTGACAGAGGGGAGTCACCAGCGACCGCGGCCGCCGAGCCTCCTCCCTGCTCCTAGGGCTGCGCTTCACGGGCAGAGGGTGCCGTCCTGCACCAACACTACCCTTTTATGGCCCTTTTCCTGGAGATTTCCAGATGGATCCACTCCCCAGGCTGGCTCCTGGCACAGCACGGCCTGCGGTGGGGCCTGCACCAGGGCAGCTCTGAGGTAACTCAGTCCTGAGGTAACTTGGATCCCTGAGGTAGCCCCGGCCCCTCGGCCAACTCTAAGGTAAGCCCGATCGCTGAGGTAACTTTCATCTCTGAGGTAGCCTCGGCTCCTCAGGCAGCGATGAAGTAAGACCAATCCCTGAGGTAACTCCGATCCCTGAGGTAGCCCCGGGCCCCTCAGGCAGCCTCGGGCGCGGTGTGGCAGGTTGCGTTGGGCCGAGGGCCTCTCGCTGTGGGGCCGCCCGGGGCTGTGGGCACAGCGAGGAGAGCCGACCTCCGCCCGCGGCTGGGGGAGATGGAGGCGTCCAGCGAGACCGAGAGGGCCCCGTCCCCACGGGCAGCGCGAGCGTGGGCCGTGCAGGGTCCTACCGCCCGCCGACTGGGAGCGCGGGGCACACCGGCGCAGGCACCGGGCCGCAGCCCGGGAGAGCGGCCGCTGCGGGGCGGGGGGACCGGCCCAGGGTGTCCCGGGGCTTCGGAGTGTCCGCCCTTCGTCTGGCGGGCGTCTGTGCCGAGGTGCGCGGCGCACACAGACAGGAATAATGGTGATAAATGGAAATACCCACACAGATACAGCCCCGGGGGGTGGCTGTCCCAGTGCCTCCGTCGTTAAGGCGCGAATAACGGTGATGATATGCATGGGGGTCGTGAGAACTGGCGTTTGCCCAGTGCTCTGAAGCTGGAGTAACAGCCAAATAAAAGCAAAGTCCTGTTATAGGATGCAAAAATGCTAAAGCTATTTTTTTAAGTCAGCATCGTACTTGGTTTTCGTGCCACTAACTGTGCGGAACTGAATTAATTCTTTCCTTGTCCCATACATTTTGTGGCCCCTGTTGAAGCCAGGGTCCCTCCTCAGCAGCGAAAGTGGAAAGGTGAGTTCCGTGGTTGGTCCCAGTCGTTGGGCACAGATGGGTCCTGACACCCCATTTACACCAGGTGGGTCCTTACACCAGCGTTACACCGACCTCAGTGAGTCTGTACCAGCACCAAAGCTCCTGCGGCGCTTTAGCCAAGCTCCAGCCCAGAGGCAGCAGCCGAGCGATGTGGAGGGACCTGCTGAGAGCATTAACGAGGACGGGACCTCTGGGGTTTGCCCCCTGATGGCTCCTCCTGGCCACTCTGTGGGGTGAGGTGGCCCCAAAACACAAGGTTAGACCTGGAGTTGGGAAGCGGCAATAGAGGCTGGTGTGTATTTTGTTACCCAAATCAGCATTTTGGGACCCAAATCAGCATCTCGACTCTGAGCTGCAGGTGTAGGTCTGAGCTGCAGACCCCCACCAGGAGCATCTCCAGGGGGTCAGCCCGGACCCCAGGATTTGGCCTTTCCACAGACAGCGCTGAGACTGCCGGTGACGGTGCCAGCACCAGGCTGTGAACTGGGGCTGGGAACCGGCTCCAGCCCCAGCTCGGGGACAAATCACCTGGGCTGCTTGCTCGTCCCCGTCTTGTCAACACAAGACCCTTCCCCACTCCTTATCTGGTTTTAAATGCTATAAAAACGAATGCAGAGACACCTTCCAACGCGAGCGCAGGCAGGCACGGGCCAGGCAGCAGCGGTGTTCAGTGCAGGCAGTTCTCCTACAGAGGGCAGAGGAATATCATTAATTACCAGCCCCGCCAGCAGCCCCGGCCGCCTGCTGCCACCACCACCTTGGGACGGGGGCTTGGGGTCCCAAAGGGACCGAGGGAGGAGACGACTGGAAAAAAACCCAAACATCTCACCCCCTTCTCACATACCCCAAGACTCACGCTATATGTGATTTTGTGCACTGTGAAGACCATGAACAGTTCAATTTACGTAAGAACTAATGTTTACTAAAAATGCATGTTTTCATTGCAAGCAAACCCCTTGGATTTTATACTGAGTTGAGTATTTCAATCCTATTTCAACTTTATTTTGTAGTTTGTGTTTATTTTATCATGGCATGATTGACAGCTATAATGCTCTGCATTACATATTATGGTTTGTCATTGCTCCAGCAATGTGAAATTAAGCACTGCTATCTTTATTATTTCACTAAGACATGGTTTTATAAAACAGGAGATGTATCCAGTGTGTCTTCTCTGGCTTTGCTTCTAGGCTTTTTCTTTGAGTTTGTTTCCAGAGTGAAAGACGCCATTATAAACAAAGGGAGGAGCCTGGAGAAATAAATCTATAGAAAATTAAGTAGCAGAAACAAGTGCTTACCTGAACAGTTACGTAGCACTCACTAACCACTCGCCTAACCGAAGAATTAGTGACAAGACCCCCCTGCATAACTGCATTTTCAAATCTTAAAGAGTGAAAAAGGGATGTTCCCTACCCTAACCTAATGTATCATAAATAGCGCTGTTAATAAAGGGAGAGAGGCATTTAGTGATGGTTAACTAAAACACACACAATATAATTTATAAAAAATACAGTGAGTTGCATTAGTCCTTTTGAGTCAAAAACAGGCTTCTTGAAGTTGCTGGCTTTTTTGCCACTCACGCCAGTGAGATGAGGATTTCACCCACTGAGCGTAATGGGACATCGTTTGGTACAAATCCCCTCCCCAGCAATGCGTTGCAGTTCACGTACATACAACTGAAAACTCGAGGGGTCCTGTCAGGGCTCGCAGACCCGGTTCTCCCCTGTCCCGCATCCATCGCTTACAGCGGTGCAACAGGAACGTGAAGGGGAGAAGCCCTCGGGGCTCAGCCCCCGCCACGGCAGCCGCCCTCCCGCGGGCACAGGGAGAAGGGGGGAACCCCCCACGCGGGACCTGCTCCGGTTACCCCAGCTCCGGGGACCCGCGGGAGCTGATAATGCAAAATTTTGGATGAGGAGATTTCAGTCAATATAAACTCCCATCAAACAGGCGCGGCAGCGTATGACAGTCACGGGGTGTTAAAATATTTCCCCAACAGAGACTCCTTCCTCGCTGTTTATTCTCTCTCTTTTGCCTTTCACTTAGGAAGGTAATTAAATCAGACTCTCAGTCTGGGTTTTAATTTCTGGTTCACATGCCCTCAAACCATGCTGCCATGGTTTGGACTCATAATCATGTGGGGGAATATTTGTACAAAAATTATATCAATACATTTTCATTTAAGACGATCATGAAAGCCTTTTTATGCATCATGCTATGTTCTGTAAAACCCTCTGCCTGTTTATAAACTATAAGCAGAAGCCATCAAACTAACTGACATCATTTCTTTGGCATTTTTCCTCTTAATTTTACTTTTTATTTACATGCTCATTTGCTAAAATGGAAATAACACCCTAAACACAGAACAGACAAACAAGTGCATTTTGAACAGTCTGTGCTACAAGAAAGCCCTTTGAATTTCTCACACTCAGCTTCTTTTGCGCCTGGGTATTTGTGGCGCTTGTCATCTTTTAGGAAATTGTCAGATTAGATGGGAGCTTTGGCAGGGAAAGACCGTATCATCCTTGTGCGTCTGGATAATTACAGGTTATTAATACAAATCCATTTTTTTCCAGAGCGTTTCTTTACTTAAATATATAAATAAAGAAACCTGCTGGAAATGTGAAGCCATTGCGATGCCACCGCCGAGGAGCTCAGCGTGTCCTTCTGCGGCCACCAGCGCTCGGCACCGGGTCCCACCTTGTGGATGGGAGCGCTGGGAGCCAGGGGGATTCCCACAGGGAGCCACGGGAGCCACACACGCCACCCTCGCCTGAATTTAATTGAATTGCATTATCAACGGCAGAATTTGACCCATATACAGAGGGCCGTGTGCCAGCCAAAAATAGTGACGAGTCGGAGCTGAGCTTATCTTTCCAACGCTTTGGCTAGCAAATGTAATTTTCCAAACCAAGCCATTTTAATTTCAGTCGTACAATTTCATTTACAGATTTTTCTCTTTAAATCAGCCACGCAATTTGTCAGTGAAAAAGATAAAAAAGAAGAGGAAAAAAGTGTGGGGAGAAGCGTGGAAAAAGCACGTGTAAAACCTGTGCACTAAAACAAATTACATAACAGGAAACTTAGATTATGTACGCGCCTTATAAATACTTATTACTATTTTTCTTCCATGTGTTTATTTACATATTTCCGATATTCCTAACCCACCACTCATTCAAAAAACCACAACTGTTTTAAAGATTTATTCAACCCTTAATGGTTCGTACATCTAAAAATATAACGAATACAGTGCGTCTGAATAGATGCACAGCCTAAAGATGTTTCTACCAGATAAGAATTTTAAAGGACACCCGGAGACAATTGAAAAACGAGAAGAAAACCTTTTTTTAGGCAGAGCAAAGAAAAAAAAAAAATAACCTATTTTCCATCCACAAAAAACTCCTTCCCCATGCAAACAGCACGTGTGCATGCTCCTGTGTGGAGACGCCGGCACGGGGACGTTCCCGAGAGGCCAGGCATGACCATGCAGGGCAGCGTTTGCCAGGAGCTTCACCCCCAACGATCCCCCCCGCACCTCGGCACGCGTCCGGCTCCAGCACCGCAGAAGCCGTGGGGGGGGTGTTTCCCATCTCACGGTGACAATCTGTGCTGGACACCAATTCTCACCCCGCACCGAGACCTTTCAACACCACCGCACCAGACCCGTCCTGCAAACTTGGGCTTCCTCGATCAGCAGCGCCAAGTGTTTCATCCCAAACCACGTGAGACGCCGTCAGCCTCTTTAAAGGGTCAGACTCTGCCTGCATTAAAACCCATCAGGGGAAAAAAAAATAATCTAATTCTCACGGCTGCCAAAAACCGCTCTCTAAACAGCGCACCAAATGTCAGCGAAGGGGAGCTATTCCTGAATTTGAAGGCAGCCTGTAAGAGAAGAGCAAAGAGAGGCCAGTTGTGCCCCTCTTGTGTCCCCGAGGAGGGTGATGCCAAGGCCAGGGGGATTCTCTGAGAACCGGCCCGTGATGCGCACAACACACACAACGGCGTGCACCGCCGGCAGCGAGCCCCGCACCGCCGGTGAGCACGCCGCGGGGAGATCTCCCGCCTGAAGAGCACCCCCACCGCGCCGGTCACCGTCACCCCACAGACAGAGACTGAGTCATTTGAAGGCCAGCTAACTGCAAGGCCACAGGAACTCTTCGACTTCTGCATCGCAATTCCTCACTTAACCAAGGAAAAACTCTCCGCACAACAACAAACTCCGCTTTCTACGCGCGACCCCGTGGTCCATAGCTAAAAGCACCACAAACAGTATTGCAAAAGAAACAGAACATAGAAATCCCAGAAGGATTCCTGATGAAAATATATTTTTAATGGTCCCGTTAATTTCATTTATAACATCATGGGTATTTAGCTGGCACGTGGGACGCCGAGCACCCCAGTGCCATGGCAGACACAAATAAAAAACCTTCCAGAACCTGCTCCAGCATCACAATTCCTTGTTCCCAGCTCAACAGCATTAGCAGCACTTAAGGATATGTATCAATTGCTTAATCTTAATACATGGGAATTTATCTACTAGGGGTAGTAATAGAAAGGGAGACTGAAATTGCTTATATTTAATATTTGAAGAACATGCAAAGCTTAAACATGACACTCTTGTTCAGGGAAAAAATCCAGACTGTGGCAAAAGGAATCGTTCCTGAGAGGCCGCTGCAATATCTGCCGCTTCCCAGGATGGCAAAAGCATGTAAATCACCACTGATATTTTAAAATTGCATTTATTTATAGATTTGTATCGTGTACCCATCGCTCAGCAGCTGGGTGCACATACACATACTAAAATACCATACATCATTTGCCTGCAAATCGTAATTTAAATACATTCTCACTCCTGGGATACGGATCTTTGCGCATCGTTCCCCCAGCGAAGGCCTGAGTCAAGAGACGCCAGCAGCGACTGAGGACCAAGGGCAGCGGGAGCATCGCACAGTGACAACGCGCTGGGACACGCTGCGCCCTCACCTTGGGCCAAAAGCAGAGCTCTCTGGATGCTGGAAACTCACGGTATTTTAAAGACACTTTGATTAAGCCTTCGAAATACCTCCTGCGTATAGATGAACTCAACAGGAATAATACTTACAGCATCTGCCTGGCACCGTTTTCCTAGTACGCGGTCGGTGGCCTCACAAGACTTCAGTCGGGCGCGTTGGGACACGGAGCCCCCCTCATCCGTGCCGGGGGGTGCACCGCTCACCCCACCCCACGCCGTCCAAAACCGGGTGAGCGGCCACGAGGTTTAACGTCACCGGGCTGCACCTTCTGCTGGGACATAGCAACAAGGTGAAGGTCACCGAAACCACCAGCCGTCAAGGAGGGAAAGATCAAAAGAGAGTAATTACTTCTAAACACGCTTTCGAAATGAGATCGCGCAGAAGTAGAGTTGCGTGTTTCACCGCCACGTTTCTGCAGTTAAAAAAAAAAAATGGACATGTAAAATCCATGCGAGTGGCACATATTCCCCAGGCCCTTCTCCTGCAGCCCTCGGCTCACCCCAGCCACGCCGCCGGAGTCAATGGAAACGCTCTTGTAAACAAGGGCTTACAAGAACCCAACGCGACAATGGTTTCAAAAGGCGTTTTGACTGTGCAATTGTTGCTGGATTAGGGTCTTCAGAAACCCCCAGCTCCCCCTGAAGAGCACAGAATTCAAATCTGCAAAGTGATGGGGCCTCCGGAGCGGATCCCGGGAAGCACCGAAGGACACGCTCAGCCTTTAGCGTGGGACCGGCTCCTGGGCTCCCCCCGAAGACGGGCATGACCCCAAGGAAGGGACGGGAGCTTCGGGACAAATACAGCCTCTCCTCCCTCTCATAAACCACGCACCTAAACTGAACCGAATCACAGCGCTGCCTAAATTAACACAGAATAAACTGTACAAGTACCTCATTTAAAAAAAAAAAACAAAAACAAAACCACAAACAAAGAAGAAGGAAAAAAGGGGAAAAAAAAAAAAAAGAAAAACCACGTGGCAGACATGTTTTCTACAAAATAAGCCTATTTGGTGAAATTCTCATTTCAAATAATTGATTCAGCAATAAAACAGCAGCATACACCAGAAGCGCAAACAGCATTATTTATCAACAGCACTTGCCCAGATAAGTAAAAGTTTGTAATAAATAGATCATTCATTACTTCGCTTCTATAAATGCAAAACAGAGCAACAAAACGCAGCAGCGATACAGAAGACAAATAAATGAGTTAGACACGGAGTCCATGAGTTTAAGAAGTCTCCCCTGTATTTAATAAAGCATGAATTTCTTTTAGAAACACTAACAGACCCCTTGCAGATAGCTTTGAGGTTTTCTCTTTATATCATTATATAAGACATTTTGTGTTTAAAGTGAACTATTGCTTCATCTAGGTGGCCCCTGGGCACAGAAACTAGGTCGTGAACAAAATCAAAAAATCACCATTGAAAATTACAAGTCGTACCACTTTAAAGAATTTTGCTATTATTTTTTTCCCCCCCTTCATTCCAAAGAAACAAATAATTGAATCGCTGGGAACGCAAAAGTCTAGTGTTTTAGCGTAAATTTCTGTGTCTACATAAAATAAAAAAGAAGCCAGCCAGAGTCACGATGAGTTGGGAGACGAAGGAAAATATGCAATTATAGTTCATCCCTTTCTATTAGCTCAGCAGGTGGAAAACATTTAAACCGGTGACTTTTCAGAACCAAACCTAATTCTTTGCTTCTAACACAGGTCAAAGTCCTCTTGGAATCAGGGAGGCTTTTGCATTTGAAGAACTTAATATTTGGGATTCTGCAATCAGTTAGAATTAAAACATTAAATCCACCATTTCACAAGGTCCCAGGATTTTTTGTTGCGTTTCATTTCTCTCCAAGGAAATTAGAGCGTATCTAGTGCAAAGCAAAATATTCTCCCCCGCTGCCCTTCAGAGAACTCCATATATACCAAACGCTATTAAACAATTGACTTTGTATCAGCTCTAAAAAAAGGATTAAAATGACTTCCATGACATTGAGGTTATGCCGTGTTCAAAACCAGCCAATTAGGGAAAAAAAGAAAAAGAAAAATTACCTTCGGAGAATTAATTTAACTATCAATTAAACTAAAATCAATTAAAAACCGTATCTTTGCAAGTTTTTTACATTTACAATACAGTTTTGTTTACGCATAAAATAAGCATTTTGAGTACGTTTTCGCGTAGAGCAAGAATAGGTTAATACATTTAACGATTTGATGAGTTTCCAAGTTGGAAATTGAACGTGGAGCGTGGCATATCATTTCTCCTGCAAGAACCGAGGCTGCGGATGGAAAGAAAGGCTGGGGCTGCCCCCGCCTGCTTTCGGCATCGGCGCCAGGGCTTCCACTGCTACCAACGCCAAAGGGCTGCACCGCATTATCAGCTGAGCGGCTCGTTCTTTCCCTGGGCTATTTTTACTCGAGCGAACCCATTTAAAATTGCTTAAAACATCAAATGAAACACAAGTTATCTAAACATCAGATTTTCTAATTTTATTAAAAACGCACAAATTTTATCCAACATGTTTTCTTTCATACAGTGAATGGTCTAATATGCACTGGAGGTCACACAAGCTTAGGTTTATTAGAACAATAAAAGACATATGAGAAATTTAATATATAAAGAAAAAAGTAGCAGCTGTTGACTGCATATTTGACCATAAAATTTAAATATTTTGGACTTTTATTTTAAAGACACAAAAATAAAACCTGTGTGGGTCTATATAAGTCATATTAACAATTCCATGAATGTTCAACAGGACTAAAAATTAGCAAAGATGTTTGTTTGTTGGGGTTTGTTTTTTTTTTTTTTTTTTTTGTTTTTGTTTTTTTTTTTAACCTTGTTTCTCTTTTTAAACACCTTCTCGGGTTGCTGGTGCAAAGCACCTTACAGTATTTGTGCTATATATTTACTTTATTTGGCAACTGTCTGGGTTTTGTGGGTTTTTTTTTTTTCTTTGCCTTCTGTAAACAACACCTTTTACAAACTAGCACAGTGAACCACAAGCCCTGCAATCTGTTATAACATCTACAGAAAAGAAAATGAACTATTTTGGTTGGTTGCTCAAAATATTTTGCTTTTGAACAAGAGGTTCTAAAACAGGATTTATTAGTAAAACATTGAACTCCTGAATTTAACATTAGACGTAAACAGTTGACTGTTTTTAGTTCAATAGAGTCTTTTTGTTTAGCTTTTCTCTCTCTGTGAAGGTAGAATACTTTTTGTTTGTTTGTTTGTTTGTTTTCAAGTCATTTTTCGTTAGAGGTCTGGGTGGTGACCTTTGCTATGATGAGGAGGTTTTGTACGTGTAGCTTTGTGAAGGTAGAAGAGTTGGTGCTGAGGGCTTAACATTTAGTATTTGCTATTTTGGAAAAAAAAACAAAACAAAAAGAAAGGAAAAAGAAAGTTGTCCCACCTGATAGTCAGCAGGCTGAAATGGCTGAAGCTAAAAAGAGTTCCTTGTTGTTGAACTTTCTGAGAGACAAAAATTAACAAACAAATTCATAATGCCAGAACCATCCTTAACCGGGAACGCTAGAGTTCTTGAAGCTTTCTTTCCCCCTTTTCTTTGACCTTTCCTTCATTCAATTAACTTTTGTTTTGTTTTGTTTTAAACGAGAAGTTTCTAAGGATTGTGGCTCTTAGGATGACATCCAACAGGGTAATCAAACTTAACGCCATCCTACGGTATGGCAGCACGTTACTGTACAGCTTCACCAGTTTCTTTGTCAATGGTACAAAAAAGTCCCCTTGCTTGTTTGATACAACCATAACATGAAGATTGTCCTGGTCTAGAGCAAAGCTTGCCTTGGAGCGATTTGGATTCAGTTCGTTCCCAAGGTAATATTGTCTTAGGGCAGGAGAGATGTTATATTTATTCATTTCTGTACACCATAACAATAAGCAGACTAGATGATCATCACTTACTTAGACCCAGTTTGTTTTAAAGCTACCACACAGCTGCTTCGTTCATTTCTGGTGGATGTGACAAGTGATTGCCATAATTAGCACCACCGTTGACGGATATTGAAGAAAATGGAGGACTGGGGCCAAAAACTTCTGCGGACATGGAGTGCAAGGACCCGGGAAGGTTGGGTTCGGGGCTGGGCGAGTCTCCGGGGGGATGCGACATGATGTCAGTAAAGCGCTGAGCCTCACTGGAGGGGTGATGTCCGGGCAGGGGGTGATCCATGGCCCCCAAGGGAGTGCCTGACGGCCCCGAGGAGGGCACGAAAGGGAGATCCACGGGTGTCTGAGCTTGAGATGAAGGAGGTCCTTGCGGGAAGAAATCGTAATTGCTTCCAGGGCCGTAATACTCGCTCTGATAATCTGCTGGACAAGGAGAGACAGAGGGAAGGTAACGCACAGGCGAAGCAACCGAGTGGAAAAGACACAAGAGAGCGCATTTGAATGGTGGTGCCTCAAAATGTCACCCAAAGCTCACTGAACCCAAGAAGGAAACGTGCTAACTGGCTCGGATGGCTGCGGCACGGCGAGATGGCCCCGGTGCAGGCCACAGGCCACAGGCTGCACCGGGGC
>VXBH01003998.1:0-14063 GCA_013400035.1 Rynchops niger
AACAGGTGTCAGCCCTGCTAAAGACTCTGGGGAAATCCCAAGGAGACACCCTGAGGAACTCAGAATATGGTGCCGGGCAGAGGATCGATATTTTCAATGGTGCTTTCAGCATAGCTGACTGACTTTGCTTTTGTTTCTTTTTTCCTTGTTTACTTTACATTCTTTTAGCAGCAAGTTTCCCCCAAGGCTAACCTGGTGGGAATCGTCTGACTCCTCTCTGTCTATGGGGCAGGCAGACAGACATCATGCAAGATCTTCCCCAGAGCCAAGGACCCAAGTCTCACAGCTGCCTCCATGAACTGGCGGTCCCTGCCTTGAGTGACTTTGTTTCCTCTTTGATTCGTTAAAGTTCTATTGCATTCAAGCCTGGACTCAAAGTGGTCTTTCTTTCTGTGGACACTCCTCAGTTCCAAAGGAGAAAGGTGTTGGTCTGGGTTGGAAGGTCCTGCACATGGGGCAGAGCAATCCCATGCAGAAATGCAGGCTGGGCAGAGAATGGGTTGAGAGCAGCCGTGCTGAGAAACACTTGCAGGTGTTGGTGAATAAGAGCTCAACATGAGTTGGCAACGTGCACTCACAGTCTAGAAAGGCAACTGCATCCTGGTCTGCATCAAAAGAAATATGGCCAGTAGGGTGAGGGATGTTATTGTCCCCCTCTACTCCACTTTCATGATGTCCCACTTGGAGTACTGCGTCCACCTCTGGAGCCCCCAGAATGACATGGACCTGTTAGTGTGAGTCCAGACAATGCCACGAAGATGATCAGAGGACTGGAGCACCTCTCCTATGAAGACAGTCTGGGAGAGTTGAGGTTGTTCAGCCTGAAGAAGAGAAGGCTCCAGGGAGACCTTATAGCAGCCTTCCAGTACTTAAAGAGGGCCTACAAGAAAGATGCAGAGGAACTTTTACAAGGGCATCTAGTGTTATGATGAGGGGATCATGGTTTTAAACTGAAAAAGATTTAGATTAGATATTAGGAAGAAAATCATTACTCTGAGGGTGGTGATACACTGGAACAGGATTTCCGGAGAAGTTGTGGATGCCCCATCCCTCAAAGCACTCAAGGCCAGGATGGATGGGGCTTTGAGCAACCTGGTCTAGTTGAAGGTGTCTGCCTATGGCAGGCTGGTTGGAACCAGGTGATCTTTAAGGTCCCTTCCAACACTAACCATTCTATGATTCTGTGATCTTTACTTAGGTCTTCACTTCAATGAAGTCTGAAAACTTAGGCCTTAACTGCAGTTAGAGGGTATGAAATGTGGCGAGTGAATCCCTTACCTTAATCTCTCTATATATTCATGTGTCCATAGCTGCCTTTAGTTATCTCCCACCCTGGAGATTTCAAGACCATGTTAGCACCCAGCACCAAATATTTGACACTTCCAGTCTCTTGAGACACATCTATGTCAAACATCTCCTGCATGTCAGCAATAGCTACACAAGACAGCACTGAGTTCCTGAGAGTGTTACGTACTACAGCTTCAGGCAGGAGGCAAACACATAGCCTGACATAAACCTTAGAGAATTGTGTTGCTGTTCTTTAATTGGCCTGTGTGAAGAGGCCGCATTACACATCTGGAATAATTCCATGAGATCCCCAAAAGATCAAATTCCCTGTAGTACACAGAGGGAAAACAGAAAACTGTCTCCTCAGTGTGGCCAGTTTGAGCTTGTGTGTTAATGAGATGAATATGGGGAAGTTATTATGCTAATGATGCTGGTGACTCTCTGATGTATGCTCTCACTATATGGAGCTAACCTGGAGAGACTTTACTCTGTGTGTGTGACACAAGGGCTCCTCTTTGTGGAAGGACAGTGGTGTCTGTGAGGGGGAAAGAAAACTGGGAGCACAAGCTGTCCATAGCTACCAGGTGGATGGAGAGGAAGCAAGGTCAGGATGATGTGTGCAGCTTGAAGTGAGTTGACATGGTGAGAGCTGTTCAGCCACACTTCTCCTGACATCACTGCACCCAGAGCTTCTCCAATAAATCAACCTCTTTCCAATGTTCTTCCTCAGCCAAAGGGACCATGGCTTCATCTGGAGGATGGTGCATGAAGAGATGTCGTTTGGATCATTTCCATTAGCTAAGCTGGTGAGTGAAGCCTGCCCAAGACCTCTAGTATTGACTTTCAATGCCTTGCACATTTAAAGAGAGACGGGTTAAGGGCTATTTCTCTACTGTTCACCCACATGAGATTTCTGATATGTAAACTCCTAAAGAGAAAGAAAGGAGAGAAAGGGATCCTTCAGATAGTGGTTCAGCTCCATCTATCTTAGATACCCACCTGAGCATGAGACCGGTTCTCCCCTAAAGAACTGATCAAGGATCCTCCTTTGTCTGCAGGGAAGGCATAGATTATACCTTGGATTTTGGCTGGCTTCTCGGAAAAGGTACCTTGGATGGGATTCAACTCAGAGGATTTTGCTGTCAGCCACTGAGGCATGGGTACCTCTGCCCAAGTTGAGCTGTCTGACTTACCCATCTGACCTTCTTGCTAGACTCCTGCTCTAGTCCTCAGGGTCAGTCTGGCACTTCTAGATGGGTTTTAGCCATATATGAAAGGTGAGATGAGACATGTCTCCCTAGTGCTTTTTCTCTGTACATTGAGAAAGAAGGAGGGTGAGATGAGGAGCTGAGATAAGAGTAATTCATTGTAGGTCTTTCAACTAGGTCAGCAGAAATCCTTCCTCTGACTCCGAGGGGACAAATTTTAAAAAGATGAATCTTAACCCTAGCAGCTATGCTGAGAAGCAGATGTCAGTGGAAGTAATGGAGGTATTTGCAAAAGCTTCCTGTGCTGAGACTCGGAAGAAGGCAAATATACAAGGCCACGAGTCCTTCAGTAATAAGTGTCACACTAGCCTGCTGCCCTGTGCTGCTGCCATCTCAATCAGAAGCCATTGTGATAAACCGACCTAGAAGAGGTGAGAAAATCTCTTCCAGTATCATGACAGTTTTCTGATCCTTCAGTCTCATTTCCTGAAATCACAACTCATTATTTCCTGCCCTAAGGAGTGCAAGTCTGTTATTCCCTTCCTCACTGCAACAGCTTTTCACATAGCTGGAGACCCTCAGCCTGCTATCCATAGTTTCCTAAATGGGATTTTCATCTCACAAAAATGATTGCATTCCACATGTTCTAAAGCAGATGCCTGTGCTTGATCTGATAATTCTCCAGGTTCATTTGATGGTGTAGGCATGACCTTCATGGTCAGATCTAGTTGTCCAAGCATGTTTCTGCAGCAAAGGATTTCCCTGACAATTCTAACTTAAGGTAGATGCTGTTTTTCTGCACTCTGCAACAACATTTTTTACAGGGATGATGGCTTTATTTCACTATTAGTGACATCTGAAGGACCAGCACAGGCATGCAGACTCTCACAGAAACTTTCCTGTCTTTGCAGATGAACCTCAACTCTTGGGAGAACATGGAAAATGGGACAAGTGTGGAAGAATTCATCCTTCTTGGCTTCCCAGGCACGCGGCACTTCCGGGTCTGTCTTGTGGTGGTATTTGCATTGACGTACTCACTGACAGTAACATGCAATGCATCCATCATAGCTCTCGTGTGGATGACCAAGAACCTCCATACCCCAATGTACTTTTTCCTCTGTAATCTTTCTTTTCTGGAGATCTGGTACACTACGGGTGTTGTTCCCAAAGCCATAGGAGTCATGCTGGGGAGCAGCCAGACCATCTCCTTCAATGTCTGCATCCTCCAGTTGTTCTTTCTTCTCTCCCTAGGCTCCACTGAGTGCTTTCTCCTGTCTGTCATGGCCTATGACCGCTACTTAGCCATATGCTACCCCTTGAGATACAGCTCCATCATGAGCAGTGTCCTCTCTGCTCGGCTGGTGCTCAGCTCCTGGTTGGGAGGCTTTCTGTCCATCTCTCTGCTGGCCTTTCTGACATCCAGGCTGACGTTCTGTGGGCCTGATGTCATCAATCATTTCCTCTGTGATATAGATTCCTGCCTTGCCCTCTCCTGCAGTGACACATGGCCCTTGGAGATGGCAACCTTCCTAGTCTCCATAATCGTTGTGGTGGCCTCCTGTGTGGTCACTCTGATCTCCTATATGTACATCATCTCTTCCATCCTGAGAATGCAGTCAGCTCATGGCCGGAAAAAGGCATTTTCCACTTGCTCTGCCCATCTCAGTGTCGTCACAATCTGGTACGGCTCCACCATGTTCCTGTATGTCAAGCCATCGGCCCAGAAGTCCCTGAATCTGAACAAACTCGTGAATACCTTTAACACAGTTGTAACTCCTTTGTTGAACCCCTTCATTTACACACTCAGGAACAAAGATGTGAAGGAAGCTCTGGGGCAGGCTTTCACTTTTCAGAAGAAGTGAAGTGGCTTTTCAAAGGGCCTCAGTGGGAACAAAAGGGTTCATCCCTTCCCTCCCATGACTTCTACCCTGCAGAAGGTCCTTACCAAAGTGTAACTGCCCCTGGGCATCACAGGTAGTGAGAAGCCACCAGTTCCCCACTGAGATCATCTCACTCACCTCACAGCCATCTTAGGTTGGCCTGTGCCTCAATTCTCATGCTCCCACCTCCCTCTGTTCCCTCCTGGGTAAACTCAGGATGCCTCCCAGTGCTCTAAAGACCAGCGTTTGGAAAGGCTCACAAACCCCATCCAGAAACAGCTCTCCGACAGAACACTGGAGGAGTGGTCCTCCCACAGGTTTGTATTCCAGATTGCCAAGTGCTTCATTTTGTCAGGGATTCATCTGAAGCCCCAAAAGAATTCCCAGCAGCTGGCCCACTGCTTTAGGAAATGGGCATGTATTTCTCCATTTAGTCAGATGTTTCCCGAATGGACTTATGCCCCATTCTTGTGGCTGTTTCAGANCCGACCTAGAAGAGGTGAGAAAATCTCTTCCAGTATCATGACAGTTTTCTGATCCTTCAGTCTCATTTCCTGAAATCACAACTCATTATTTCCTGCCCTAAGGAGTGCAAGTCTGTTATTCCCTTCCTCACTGCAACAGCTTTTCACATAGCTGGAGACCCTCAGCCTGCTATCCATAGTTTCCTAAATGGGATTTTCATCTCACAAAAATGATTGCATTCCACATGTTCTAAAGCAGATGCCTGTGCTTGATCTGATAATTCTCCAGGTTCATTTGATGGTGTAGGCATGACCTTCATGGTCAGATCTAGTTGTCCAAGCATGTTTCTGCAGCAAAGGATTTCCCTGACAATTCTAACTTAAGGTAGATGCTGTTTTTCTGCACTCTGCAACAACATTTTTTACAGGGATGATGGCTTTATTTCACTATTAGTGACATCTGAAGGACCAGCACAGGCATGCAGACTCTCACAGAAACTTTCCTGTCTTTGCAGATGAACCTCAACTCTTGGGAGAACATGGAAAATGGGACAAGTGTGGAAGAATTCATCCTTCTTGGCTTCCCAGGCACGCGGCACTTCCGGGTCTGTCTTGTGGTGGTATTTGCATTGACGTACTCACTGACAGTAACATGCAATGCATCCATCATAGCTCTCGTGTGGATGACCAAGAACCTCCATACCCCAATGTACTTTTTCCTCTGTAATCTTTCTTTTCTGGAGATCTGGTACACTACGGGTGTTGTTCCCAAAGCCATAGGAGTCATGCTGGGGAGCAGCCAGACCATCTCCTTCAATGTCTGCATCCTCCAGTTGTTCTTTCTTCTCTCCCTAGGCTCCACTGAGTGCTTTCTCCTGTCTGTCATGGCCTATGACCGCTACTTAGCCATATGCTACCCCTTGAGATACAGCTCCATCATGAGCAGTGTCCTCTCTGCTCGGCTGGTGCTCAGCTCCTGGTTGGGAGGCTTTCTGTCCATCTCTCTGCTGGCCTTTCTGACATCCAGGCTGATGTTCTGTGGGCCAGATGTCATCAGTCATTTCCTCTGTGATATAGATTCCTGCCTTGCCCTCTCCTGCAGTGACACATGGCCCTTGGAGATGGCAACCTTCCTAGTCTCCATAATCGTTGTGGTGGCCTCCTGTGTGGTCACTCTGATCTCCTATATGTACATCATCTCTTCCATCCTGAGAATGCAGTCAGCTCATGGCCGGAAAAAGGCATTTTCCACTTGCTCTGCCCATCTCAGTGTCGTCACAATCTGGTACGGCTCCACCATGTTCCTGTATGTCAAGCCATCGGCCCAGAAGTCCCTGAATCTGAACAAACTCGTGAATACCTTTAACACAGTTGTAACTCCTTTGTTGAACCCCTTCATTTACACACTCAGGAACAAAGATGTGAAGGAAGCTCTGGGGCAGGCTTTCACTTTTCAGAAGAAGTGAAGTGGCTTTTCAAAGGGCCTCAGTGGGAACAAAAGGGTTCATCCCTTCCCTCCCATGACTTCTACCCTGCAGAAGGTCCTTACCAAAGTGTAACTGCCCCTGGGCATCACAGGTAGTGAGAAGCCACCAGTTCCCCACTGAGATCATCTCACTCACCTCACAGCCATCTTAGGTTGGCCTGTGCCTCAATTCTCATGCTCCCACCTCCCTCTGTTCCCTCCTGGGTAAACTCAGGATGCCTCCCAGTGCTCTAAAGACCAGCGTTTGGAAAGGCTCACAAACCCCATCCAGAAACAGCTCTCCGACAGAACACAGGAGGAGTGGCCCTCCCACAGGTTTGTATTCCAGATTGCCAAGTGCTTCATTTTGTCAGGGATTCATCTGAAGCCCCAAAAGAATTCCCAGCAGCTGGCCCACTGCTTTAGGAAATGGGCATGTATTTCTCCATTTAGTCAGATGTTTCCCGAATGGACTTATGCCCCATTCTTGTGGCTGTTTCAGAAAATCATGCTTTGGTTCAAAACAAAATTTTGCATTTTCTGGTATCTCTCCCTATAGCCATTATTCCTAACAGAAGTCAGTCAATAATATTTATATTCCTTTTCCTTTTCTCTATCTAGTATCTGAATGTACTTTTTAATTTTTAATTAAAAATATGCAAATCACTATGCTTCATGCTAGATGTGCTAGGGTGTTTCCACATCTAAAACCCCACATCAGCCTTTAACAGGACATTGTTCCACCCATTTCAGTCTTTGTTGTGGAACTACTTTAATAGGATTGTCAAAGTCCCCAAACTGCAGAGCTGTGAAAGGTTGGCTGGGCAGCAAGTGTCCTTTTACATTCATTGGGAGGATGTCAGCACTTCCAAAGGGCACATGCTTTTCCTCTCCTGGTTTTCATTTCAGAACAGATGAATCATGTTCTCAAAGCTCTTCTTTCTACACACTGACAGTGAAGAGAGTCCGTGTGACCACTTCAGAAAGAGGAGGCATCAACATGACAGATACACTTTTATTAACAGCATGGGATTAATTTATCCTGAGTGTAGAGCTCTCCAAGTGAAGTGAATAAGTCTGGACTGAACATCTGCTCCTCCCTTCTGGAAGCAGTGGTCCTTCCGGAGGCAATTCACCAACCTGCTGTGTCCATCTGTCCTGCCCACTTGGCTCTTAGACCTGCAGCCAGACCTGTGCCCAAGGACAGGCCGATGTCTATCCTTGTCAGCTGTGATCTCTTTCTTGGGGGCATTTGGGAAAATCACTGGGACAGCCCACTGAGGCTGGAGAAAGACCCTGAGCCTGGATCTCTCCTCAGGTAGCCATCACTGCTTTTCAAACCTGCTTAGGGGGTGCTGATTTTCAGGAAGAACTGAGTCTGTGGAGTGTTGAAGCCCTCTGCAGCCCTGGAGAGTAACCAAAAGCAGGACCTGAAATGTCCAAGAGACCCAAGACACAGCGTAATGGGGGCTGAGGGCTGCCCTCAATTCCCCATCAACGCTGCCTAGAGCCCTCTGAGATAAATGAGGGCATGCAAAGCCTCCAACAGGGCTCACAGAGCAGGCCCACATCACTTGGGAGAGGCAGGCCATCCTGGAACAGCAGTAGGACTACAAACTTTCTCAAGTGAAGCGGATGATGCTTCATGAGCAACAGACTCCAATTCATAGGATGGGATCCAGCTGGAAAGTCAGCACTTGAGCTCCACTTGAGCTTCCACATGAATTTCTGGCATGCGATGCCTGAAAATAGGTCCCCAGAACCATTCCTGTTACCTATTGTAGGAAATAAGGTCACTGAGATGTGATTACCAGTTGTTAGACAGAGAAACCAGCATGGACTAAGGCACATAGGGTTTCCTCCAGCTGAGCATTGGTGGTTTTCCTGAGAAGGAAGAGACATGGAAAAGAATGGGAGCACTTTCTGGTGGTGGATGAGTGTGGAAAGTGTTAGAACAGAGAATCTTTTTCAGTTTCTGGCTGATGGGTCGTTTTCACTTGCTAACACCCAGATGTGGGGAAAGGAAGGGCTCTTCCCTTCCAGAGCTACTATGACCACATGGCAAAACAATAAGAGCAGTTGTGTCTCCTATCACAAGTTTTGAACTCCAGCTGTGGTCCTCAGTGGATCCACAGGGAAAGGGAAGAAGACGACAAGCTGACAGGTTACTTGCCCTAGGTACTCACTCCGGTATACCAGCTATTTTGAGCAGAGCGCATTTACAAACCTAGTTTGGTTTGTTTACTGTGTAGCCTCCAAGTCAGGTTTCCTTCTTTCACAGAAACAGGCAATGCTATCCTGGAGCTCAGCATCCTGCACATGCAGAAGCACCTGTGAGGTCTGCACAGACAGTGCAGAGGAGAACCTCCCTGATTCCGCTTGAGGTTTCCATATGTCCCTCTGCAGCAACATCTGATGGGACTGGGTCTGGTGCTGCTGGTGATGCCACATTGCTCCACTGCCCAGTATCTTTCCTTCTTTCAGCTATGTATGTATTAGCAGCACACTCAAGAATTATCAGTACCTGCAAATTGATTTATTATTATTCTTTATTATTTATCTTATTCCTTCTTTGATGCCCATTACTCCTGACATCTCCCAGATTATTTGCCATATCCAACTGCAGCTTCTGCTCTCCCTACGGAAACACTCCCAGATTCACAATCAGAACTCACATCTCCCTGCTTCCACCACCGGTTGTGCAAACTCTTGCCTCATTCTCCCCAGCCTGAAAGTCACATCTCACCAAAGTCAGCCAGTCCCACCAGGGCTGCCAGGAAAATCAGGACCATGTCACGCTCTGTCTTCAGGGGGTGCCCAGGGACCTGCAAGCATGAGGGACCCGAGGCTTGCACCTTCACCTCTTCTTCTGCCTCTGCCCAATCAAAGAGGTCTCCAAACCACAGCCCAGAGGGTGGAGCAAAACTCTCTCCCTGCTGCTCCAGGCAGGCCTCTTTGGGCCTGTCCCCCGACCTCTACCACAAGGCTGCCCTTAGAGATATAAAAGAATCATGGTTTGAGTACTGTCCATCTAAGGGACAGGGATCCCTCGAGAACTTCTCCTGACATCAAAGTAGCCAGCTGCACAGGCCCACACCCAGCTCTGCAGGAGAGGGAGAAGGCACCCCTGAACCCACCCACGTCCACCCTGTCCCTGGGACTGTCTGGATGGAGAGAGGACCAGGCACACACTGAAGTGCCTGGACCCAGGTGTCACACACTCTTTCCCTTCTCCTCTGGCCATAGAGGAGGAACCCGAAGAGAAACATCTCTGTGAAGAGCATCTGCTGCGGAAACCAGCTGCGCAGGGACAGACACACTCCCACACTCTGGCAGGGGGAGGACAGGGCAACACAGCCCTGTCGTACAGGCAGTCCTTCTGTGTCCCTTCACCTACCACATTGCACACAGCCTCCACATGCTTCTCCCACCCTGGGCCCCAGAACCTCAATACCCAGGCAAGCAAAAGGCCTACTTGATTTTCATGTCTTCTGGTGTCTGCTGCCTGGAGCAGGGCTCCTCTGCCTCTTCTCACCCAGGGCCTTTCTCACACAGCTGGCAGGGACTGCAGGAAGCACGTTATTGGCACAGCAGCCCCCACTCACAACCGCGCTCCCACAAGGCCTGTACTGTCCTGTTGTTCAGTGGAGGCCATGGCAGAAGGACGGTCGGCCGCCCTCTGCTCTCCAATGACTGCAAACCTGCCAGGAGTTCCCTTGGAATACAACTATGGCTGCCACAACAGGCCCCAGCTGAGGTCGGGGACAGGGATGAACTTTACCTCTTCCAGGGACAGGCATGGGAAGGAGGCCCCATTGGGCAGACCAGCAGTGTTCCCAGGTTGGGGAGGGCTGAGCTGGGACTGTCCCCTTGCCTCCACCACACACATCCAGCCCTGCCTGTGACAGTTTATGCTCCTCCACCAGTGTATCCTGGGGCACTTCCACAACTTCCCTATGTCAGGGCCAGGCGAGCCACAGGGTGCTGGACCAGTGGTCACCCACCACTGTCAGCTGCTCCAGTGGGTCCAGCAGTAGTTCAAAACCTTTTAGAAGGCTCATAAGGAGTTTGGGGCTTCAGCCAGGGAGCAGATGGTGCCAGTGGATGAACTCAGTGGACTGTTTGTTGGGAGTCAGCTTAGAGAGAGGCTGGGAAATGACTGTGGTGCCTTTTGATTTATGCACTAGGAGAGAGGTTCCTTGAGTCAGGCTGCTCTTCTTAGGGCTCTGGCTGGATGAGGCAACGAAGACCATCTGGCTGCTGGCACAGTCTCCAACCTCCCACTCATTGGTGGCCTTGGTTCCTTTGTAACAGAGTAACCAGGCTGCTCCTCACCCACCCTTGCGCTCTGCTTACTCTCTGCTTTCTCCCAGGTGCACCTCCAGGCCCAAGACATGTCCTGCTACAACCAGTGCCTGCCATGCCAGCCCTGTGGCCCCACCCCACTGGCCAACAGCTGCAATGAGCCCTGTGTCAGGCAGTGCCAGAACTCCACCGTCGTCATCCAGCCCTCCCCCGTGGTGGTGACCCTGCCCGGCCCCATCCTCAGCTCCTTCCCGCAGAACACCGTTGTGGGATCCTCCACCTCCGCTGCCGTTGGCAGCATCCTCAGCTGTCAGGGAGTGCCCATCAACTCTGGCTGCTGTGACCTCTCTGGCATTTCCAGCTACTACTGTGGCAGAAGGTGCCCTCCCTGCTAAAGCTGCTGGGCATAGCTCTTAGGGAGTCTCCCTAAGATCTCTGCATACAGTGCTGGACAGATGATGAATCTTCAGGCTCTTGCTTTCAGAAGATTCAACCATCTATAGCTCCTCCTGAAAACTCTTTCAGGAAGGGGACAGCCTGGGCTCTTTGAAAACATGGCCCATGTCTTTCCTTCTTTTTTTCCACCTACCTCTTTTTCTCTCCTTTCATTTTTTCCTTCTTCTTCCTGGACTGTTAGAGGTTCCAAAACCAGCCTGCATTCTGCATGAGCTTCACCATGGCCAAGGGGCAGTCTCTCACTTGCCCCTCCTGATCCCTGCCCTGAGGGCCTCTGCTTGGAATGACCTCAATTTCCTCTTTAGGTTCATTAAAGATTTCTGCATCCCAGCTTGGGCCTCCTAGTCGTCCTGTCATCCATGTATGCCCTCCCAGGCTGCCCAGGAAGAATGGCTTTGATCATGGCAGGGAATATGATGATGGTATAAGGGGACCCTTCACAACTCTCAGTAGAGTGGGAGGTTGGGATACACTGCAGGGGTGTGTCTTTGGGCTACTATCCTGTGGCAGTATGCAAAACAACCCCAGCTGCCCCAGAGTAAATGGCGATCACAGAATCGCAGAATTGGAACTCCACAGGAGTTGGAAGGGACCTTCTGAGATCATCTAGTTCAGCCCTCCTGCTAAAGCAGGTTCACCTAGAGCAGGTTTACAGGAAAGCATGCAGGTGGGTTTTGAATATGTACAGAGAAAGAGAAGTCTCTCTGGGCAGACTTTTCTAGTGCTCTGACACCCTGAATGTAAAGAAATATTTTCTCATATTGGGATGGAATTTCCTGTGTTTCATTTTTTGCCCATTGCCCCTTGCCTTGCAGTACCTCTGCCCAGACAGAGGTCCTGCAAAATCCTCTGCTGTCCTCAACTGGCAGCTAGGACTCTATGCCAAGCCATGAAGACAAGCCACCCTGAAGGCTTATGGGAGTGGGGTGCCTCCTGCTCTTGTCAGTGCTCTGCTGGGGCAGGAGGAGAGGACAGAAGATGTCCCCAAAGGATGTCAGGAGTGTGTATGGATGGAATAGCCTCGGGGATGGTCCACTGATTTTCCCTCAGTAAACCCATATGAGCTGCTCTCAGTCACTTTATTGACTTTCATGAGTTTGGAAAAAGCTTCTAAGAGCTTCTTTAGAGACTGAGTAGACACTGGACAGTCAGCTCCTTGAACACCCTTGGATGTATTCCAGTTCGTCCCATGGATTAATCTATGTTCAATTGGTAGTAAGAGCTCCTTAATTCTTTCTTCTATTGTGGGTGCTGCTTCATTCCCAGGGACTCTCTCCTGGGAGGCTCAGGTATACGATGGCCCTGAGGAGGAGCTGTATCAGTAAAAACTGAGGACAAATATCCATTCTGCACTTCAGTCTTTCCCTATACCATGTTCTTTTAATCCAGTCCAAGTACCTGTTCAGTCCAAGGTCTCAGCCCCTGTCACAGCATCAGGCTGACGGGCTGCACAGGTACATCTGACATTGACTTGTACACGAGGCAGAGCCGTTTCTCGCACCAGACACCACTGTCACCGCACTTGAAGCAGACCCACTTGGACATAGCCTGAATGAGATTGGCAGGATTTTTCAGCCTTTCTTCCTGTCCATAAAGCAAACTCCATTCTGCTGAACTCCCTAGATCTGGGGAGAGCTGGAGACTTCCAATCATACTGAGGCATTCCCGATATTGTTTACACAGAATAGATCTAAACTAGTGTGAAACAGTGCTTGTTGGGGCCTGGAATCATCATCATCAGAGTGCGAGCTTTGGAGCATTAGGAAAAGGAAGACTGAAGAAGAACAGAACAATCCCTCATGAGGAGGGATGCACACACATGCACACACACACACACTCATGCAAATCAGCATGGAATCTTGCACAAATTTTTGCATCCATATGCATTCACACAAACCCAGCTGTGCAACAAGTGCACACAAGACAAGAACACACGTAGGAACATAACCAACTGTGGACTCTGCTGTGGACATCTGGGGATAACTGCAGCAGGGCTAGAGCATTCTGGAGAAGAACAAGACCCGAGACATAGGACACAGACCCCTCTCCCTGGCGCAGAAAAGGAGAAAGCAAAACAAGTCAGCTGAATTTTCCTGGCAGAAGCGTTAGGTGAATACAGTCAAACCCATCAGCTGAGCCACTTCTTGCTAATGGGGCCACAAAGAGCCCCAAAAGAGTGACCCAGGCTGACATCATTTGCCTTTACTGGACTCTACCAGCATTTAATCTGCGTCCTCTACCCATGCTGACATGTTTTGCACTGGAAATGCTTGGGCCTCTCATCCTGTCACGCTAAAGATGAACCCACTTGGGAACATGCCTGGCATAAAGCAGGAAATGGAAAGACAGCAATCCAGGAAGCTGAAAAAAAGCCCATAACATTAGTGGAGATGGATTGCATTCAAGATGAGATTGTCAGCAAATAATCACCTCTGCAATGGATGCCTATGGCAGCCTGGGGCAGTTAAGGTGCATGATAAAAGCCAGCCTGGCTCCTTGCTTTCTCATCCAGTACTATTGCCTTCTTCTCCTTAGGAGTCGGGTGAGTCTGAAGACCCTTCTCCTTCTCTATTCTCTATAAAAGGAGTTCTCACCTCAAAGGCTCAGCTGATACCAGTTCTCTTCCATGCCAGATCTTGGGTCTGCTTGTCAAAGGAGCAGGAAATGGGGACAAGGTTAGGCATAGAGGGAGGCTGGAAATGTACTGAGGTGGCTTTTGGACTATGAGCAAGGAAATAGCGACAAAATACCTGGTGCCTGTTTTGGGACTCTGTCATGATAAGGCCAAGGAGCTATTGCAAATCTCTGCACAGACTCCACCTCCTGGAACTGTCTGTGCCTTGGCTCCCTATGGTTAGGTGAGAGGCTGATCCTCACACATCTCCATGTTTTGTTTCCTTCTTCCTGCACTCTCCTCCAGGTGCACCTCTGACCCAGAGACATGTCCTGCTATGACAAGTGCCAGCCCTGTGAGACCTGCCAGCCCTGTGGCCCCACC
>VXBH01004000.1:7657-36891 GCA_013400035.1 Rynchops niger
ACTGAAAGAGTGGTCAGGCACTGGAACAGCCTGCCCAGGGAGGTGGTTGAGTCACCATCCCTAGAGGTGTTTGAGAAACATCTAGATGTGGCACTTCAGGGCATGCTCTAGGGGCAGAGATTATAGGTTGTTTTTTTGGACTCGATGATCTTAAAGGTCCTTTCCAACCATGAAGATTCTGTGATTCTGTGATTCTATGCCTGATACTTCTCAATGATATCAAGTGTGCATATTTACAATGTTATTGTATTTATTTCTAATTTCACTCCTGAAATCACAACCTAAGCTGTCAGACTCAAGCTGTGTTCTTCTCTTTGTATCTGTCATCGCTGCTAATAAGGATTCACATGCCAAATTAGGCCCTTGGTTACAGGTGAAATTCCATTACTTTCAAATTATGTCCTCAATGATAACTCCATAATTTCATAGCCTTCATTGTGGTGAGACACCTGTAACTAAATAGATTTTAAGCCTGCTCCAAAGGCTATTGAAAGTAATGACTGCCTATATACTGACTTCAGTTAGCTTTAAATAAGGCCTTTATTTAACAACTCTGTTAATGAAGCGCAAGAAGGTTTAATACCCCTCTTATTCTCTCTTAGCTATGTTGGGTAGTAACAACAACCAAAAGTATTACTGATTCTTCTTTAGGAAGGCAAATTTTAAACAACTCCCTGAATACATACATGAAAATACCAGTGTCTTACAAATTTACCCTTAAGAGCAATGTAATAGAGAGGTACAGAGAAGGGTCAGTATTTTACAAAAAAACACTGGTTTTGAGTAATCACGGTGTATAATAAAATTGTATGTCAGGTTTCAGTAAGTCTTAATTCCTAAGTGTAGGAATGGATGTCTTTAACACTAAAAAGAGAGTAAAATTTCATTAGCACCTATTTTTGAAAGAAAAAATGGAGAAAATTATCCATCTGATAAATATAGAAATATATGAATGTTTGAAAACAATTCTCAAGTACGTACTTATTATGGTGCATCAAGATGAATCTCAAATAAATTGGAAGCGTTTTTTGGTATGAGCAGCTGTAACACTCTGCAATAGTAAAAAACTTTCTGGAAATACAGAAAATACAAAATTTAAAGTGCTCTTAAGTTGGTTCGTAGCCTATCTATACATAAAATGCTTTGGGATACTTCAGCATATTCTTAATTTGGATTTTGTCTAACTTTGGATAAACACATGTACTTTATAAAAGAATTTGTCTGTATACTTTTGTAAAGCTTAAGGTCAGGAGGGAAAAAACCCTCTATGAACTGCTTTTATTCTAAAAAATACTGTTGCTATGACTACTTGAGTAGCTTTTAAGGTGATGTCCTTTTTATTTAAAGTATTTTTAGAACTTTAGTTACCCTTACAACAGCATACACTTGAAACAGTAACTTCTAACAAGTTAGTGCTTGTTTGCAAAGAAAATCTCTTGTCTTTTTCTTTCCTGATGAAGCACTTCTAGTCATGAAATAATGGAAAGGATAAAAGAAACAAAACTTCAAAAACATGTTTCACATTTTTATCTCCCCTCAGCAGCTTTAGTCCAAGAAACAGCAGCTAGTTTATATTGATAATTTCACTGGTCTTTTACTATGATCAAATCAGATGACCAAGATGGAAGAGTATGATGAATATTTTTGTGTGTCATACTATAGTGATTTGTTATTATATTTCAGTAGATAAATATTTTTAAAATAGGCTGTATTTCCTATGTAACCAGCTGTACTTCATTTAAAAGTAGGGAGTAATACACTGCCAGGCTCCATTCCTATAAAAAAAACGTTTATTTTTGCTTACTCAATACAATGTCTTTGTAAGACATGAATAGCATAGAGTGCTAGAACAAACACACATCTCACCCACCATCTAATGGTCAATACTATATGTCAGTGGAGAAGTATAGGAAGTGGGCTGATCATAATTTTCTGCTATGCTTTTCCACTTGAAAGTGGCAGGTAGTACAGGTACTCTGCTAAGCAGAAATGGTAGCTCTAATTTTGATGAATTTTGCATCCTTTTTCAAATTTTTTCTTCAATTTTTTATTATTCCAGTAAATTTTTTAGCATTTTGGTGAAGACCTGTGTATATTCTCCGTTCATTCTGAGAAGAAGAAGCTATTTCTTATCTTTGTTCTGAATTTACCATCTGCTCCTTTCAGGTTGCACTGGAAGACCCAGTTCTCTATTGAATTTCTCCATTGCAGCCTTGATTTTAAAGACCTCTATTATGTTCATCTTCAGTTATTTCTTCCCAGGCTGAAGAATGTTATTCTAGGAAATATACACTGAATGTATGGACTGTTACATGCATTTAAGACTGGGTAGACTATCATCTTCAAAGGATGATGATTAATGGCTTGATGTCTGATGGCTTATAATAAGTGGAGAATCCCTGGAGTCAATATTGGTCAACAGAAGCTTTATGAAGCTCATCAAGAATAACTGTAGGCATCATAACAGGCTAGAAAAGGTACATAAGTGATGAAAGGAAGACAAGGGAAAATGTGGGCCCTCTCTTGGGAGGAAACCTGGTTACCTGGGATATGGAGAAAGCTGAGGTAGTCAATGACTTTTTCCCTCAGTCTTCACTGGCAAGTGCTCTAGCCACACTGGCCAAGTCACAGAAGGCAAAGGCAGGGACTGGGAGAATGAAGAACTGCACACTGTAGGAGAAGATCAAGTTTGAGACCATCTAAGGAACTGGAAGGTGCACAAATCCATGGGACCCGATGAGATGCAGCCGCGGGTCCTGAGGGAACCGGGGGATGAAGTTGCTAAGCCACTGTCCATCATATTTGAGAAGTCGTGGCAGTCCAGTGAAGTTCTCACTGACTGGTAAAAGGGAAACATAACCCCTGTTTTCAAAAAAAGAAAAAAAAGGAAGACCCAGGGAACCACAGGCCTGTCAATCTTACCTCTGTGCCCAGCAAGCTCATGGAGCAGATCCTCCTGGAAACTCTGCTAAGGACATGGAAAAAGGACAGGAAACACGGAAAATAAGGAGGTGATTGGTGACAGCCAGCATGGCTTCATTAAGGGCAAATTGTGCCGGACAAATTTGGTGGCCTTCTACGATAGGGTTACAGTGTTAGTGAATAAAGGAAGAGCAACGGACATCATTTACCTGGACTTGTGCAAAGCATTTGACACTGTTCTGCATGACATCCTGGTCTCTAAATTGGAGAGACATGAATTTGACAAATGGGCCACTTGGTGAATAAGGAATTGGCTGGATGGTCGCACTCAAAGAGATGCAGTCAATGGCTCAATGTCCAAGTGGCAATGAGTGATAAGTGTCGTTCCTCACGGGTTGGTATTGGGACTGGTGCAGTTTAACATCTTTGTTGGTGACATGGACAGTGGGACTGAATGCAACTTCAGCAAGTTTGCTGATGATGCCAAGCTGTGTGATGCAGTCAACATGCTGGAGGGAAAGGATACCATACAGAGGGACCTTGAGAGGCTTGAGAAGTGAGCCTTTGCGAACCTCATGAACTTCAACAATCCAAGAATAGATTGAGAGCAGCCCTGAGGAGGACTTGGGGAGTTTGGTTAATGAGAAGCTCAACATGACCCTGCAATGTGTGCTTGCAGCTCAGAAAGCTAACTGCATCCTGGGATGCAGCCCCAGCAGTGTGGCCAGCAGGTCCAGGGAAGTGATTCTGCCCCTCTACTCCACTCTGGTGAGACCCCATCTGCAGTACTACGTCCAGCTCTGGAGACCTCAGGAAAGGAAAGACATGGACCTGTTGGAGCAGGTCCAGAGGAGGGCCACAAAAATGATCAGAGGGCTAAAGCGCCTCTCCTAGGAAGACAGGCTGAGAGAGTTGGGGTTTTTCAGCCTGGAGAGGAGAAGACTCTGGGAAGACCTTGTTGCAGCCTTTCAGTAATTAAAGGGGACTTATAAGAAAGATGGGGACAAACTTTTTAGTGGGGCCTGTTGCAATAGGACAAGGGGCAATGGCTTTAAACTAAAAGAGGGCAA
Organism: Rynchops niger; assembly: GCA_013400035.1. Lineage (NCBI taxonomy): Eukaryota > Metazoa > Chordata > Aves > Charadriiformes > Laridae > Rynchops > Rynchops niger. The sequence continues at coordinate 11,650 of VXBH01004000.1, forward strand.
ATTTAGGCTAGACGGAAGGAATTTTTTACAATGAGGGTGGTGCAATACTGGCCTAGGTTGCCCAGAGAGGTGGCAGATGCCACATTCCTGGAGGCATTCAAGGTCAGACTGGACAGGGCTCAGAGCAGCCTGATTTTTGTTGAAGATGACCCTGCTTATTGCAGGGGAGGCTGGAGTAGATGACCTTTGAAGGTCCCTTCCCACCCAAAGAATTCTTTGATTCTATGATTTTATGTCAAACTAGAAACCTTCATATCGGACAGGCACAAAGATGGTCAGGGCTATAAAGCATGTGTCCTGCAGGGAATAGAAGAGGGAAATGAACCTGTTTAGTATATTGAAGAGTATGATTCTTTCATCTCTGCAATCAGTATTACCCATATGTTTGAAGTAACCCACTTAATTATGTTCAGCATGGCAAGCTGCCTACACATGAAATGGGTATAGAAAGTTTTTACTCTTCAGAAATGCTTCCCAGTGGATAAAATGCTACTAATACGGTGTTTCAGGCAAACAATACTACACTCTTCTAAATGCTCTTTCAGCAGTCTGCTCCCTTTAAGTTGGATCCCCTTGGTAATCTTTCCTTGGAGTAGTTTAAGGATGAACTCTTTAAAGATTTCACGTTAGCATAACATGCCACGTAATGTTCCAGAGACCACAACACCTGCAGAGAGAATTAGGTCATTTTAATGAACATTCCATTGAAAATTGTTCTCAACAGCATCACCTCAGTTACTCTTCATGCCCTTAGACTGTACAAGGCATAGAACAAAGTCTAGTCTGTTCTCCTGACGTGCACGCATCTCTCCTGGGTTCTGTCCAGCATACCTTAAGTGAACTTTATCTCAGTGTTTCCACCAGAAAACTTGAACAAAAGTCTCTAGACTTTTAAAGTGGATTTATTTCCCCTTCTGTTTTTCTGCTTGTTCAGGAGCACTTAACATTAACTGGGTGGACTTGTACGACTTCCTTTCCTACAGCAAGATTTCTGGCAGCAGCAGGACATTTGTGGGGGGCTAAAGCTCCAGTATGTTTTTGCTTTATTTCCCAAATGAATGAAGGAGCGACACGCTTCCAGACTTCTTTCTGCTTTTTCTTCACAACAGCTCTTATTAGACTGCTTGAACACAGCCAGTTACACTCACAGAAAGGGTGTGGGAGGGTGAGAGGATGCTCTATGCCCTGACCTCATGGCCGAGAAACTCATTGTGCAGTCACTTCTAGAATGAAGGGACAAACAAAGTAGCAGGTCACAATTACTTGAATCTCTGAGCTACAGAAATACTGAAGCCAAACTCCTCTGTAGTGGCAGGTAGTGTGACAATGGGCAACAATCAGAAGTTGTGGCTTGGAAGACTGAGAGTGGAATTGGGACATGAGGAAAATCCTTTTTCCTGGGGGAGGGTAAGGCAGTACTAGAACTGTCTCCAGTAGGCTACCAAAACAGGCTGTGGAATGTCTGTCCTTGGAAGCTTCAAGATTTGTCTAGACAAAGCTGTGGTTGTCCTGATGTAGAATTCGCAGTAACTCTGCTTTTAGCAGAATGCTGGGCTAGATAACCTTCAGAAGTGTCATCCAACTAGTACTTCTATGGTTGTATGATTTCATTACCTTCGTTATGGAGGCTGTTCCAGATGTTTTGTCACGTGTCATCTTCTCTGAAACTTTTCTAGCTGTACTATTGTTTTTTTGCTATATCTAGTCTACTGTATTCTTTTTTTTCATGTGAAATTTTAAATTAACTCCAAGTGTGCTATTAACTTCAAGTAACTGAAGACTCAGTTTAGAAATAATGAAGCAGTACCCCTTGACTGTAGTATATTTTGTAATAGGTCCTTGAGTAAGTATACACAAATAAAGAAATTAGTATTCCTTCATATAATTTGTTCCGTATTTCCTAATTTTGCATTTTGCATTAATTTAAAGAATAATATTGCATACTATTTCTCTGCCTGTGTGTATTCTGAGGCTGAGGTATTAAAACAGATACCATTATATGTTGCACTATTTATTGGACTACAAACTTACTGAACATTGACTGAAAAATTAATTTATTCATCATTTGGAAGGACAGACAACAATAATACCCCAAAGAGTTAGGAGGCTTGAGTACAAGTTTTCTTTCAAGTCCACAAATGCCTCTTCTAAAATGATACTTAAGCGCATATCTCATTTTAAGCATACAGAAAAGGTCATCAACTTGAGTGCCTAAGATTCATGCCAGAGCAATATGGTAGTTTCTGTAGAACCCATGAAACAATCCAGGGATCTGTTTTAAAGCTACTGATTGAGAGTGCATATAGGGCACTATTGATTGTTGTTATTACTAGTGTAATGCTAGTGTCCCAAGCTGATGTTTGGAGTAATCTGTAAAATTTAAGGAGGTGTGATCTTTGTCCTGACAATTTTAAAATTTGTATATGAATTGAGATGTGACTGGAGCTAATGCTGCTAATGCAAGTTAATGAAGAGAGTTGATTAACGGGAAAAAAATTTCCTTTTTGGCTTTAAAAACTGTTGGTTTTGTTAACTTTTAGTATGTGTTTTTTAAATACCATGTGCAGTTATCAAGTGCATCACTTGATTTAGTTAGTTGACTTTTTAGTACTAATATTTCTTAATATTTTAATCTATTTTAACATCTATATTAATAAATGATCAAATATCAGTAATATTTGTTATTGAAAAGTTAATTATTTTTCCTCATTTTAATAGACTCTAGCCTAATGAAAAAAATGGAAAATTAAATATCTTGAAGGGTGACATTTTTCATGTATTTCTGTATGAATCACCTTGCCAAAAATGTTAAAGGAAATCAGTTGACAAGCAATTCGCAGACTACCAGTTTGCTAACTCATCTGTGGGTTAATGTCCCAGCATGGCCTTGGCACATCTTTGTCCCCATGAAGGTGCCCAGTGCCCAGGGCTGGGTCTGTCCCTGGCTGTGCTCAGCCTGTCCTGCTTCCTGGCTGGGGTGTTGGGTTTCTCTGACTGGTGAGTCCCTCTCCTGCTGTCCCCATGGGAAGCCCCTGCAGCTCCCCATCCCCAAGAGGGCAGCCAGTCCCCACTGTGACTCAATGATATTCTATTTTAAAAAGTTATTGTATAAATCATAACTATGTTATATTTGCTAGGTTTCCTATGACAATGAACAGTAGTCAGATGTGTACTGTATGTGAGTGAATAACTGGATGTAGGAGCTGCTGACAGGTCACTTACAGAATGCCTAAGCAAAAAAGACTGTGAGTCTGGTAGGAACCTGGAAGCTAATGTAAAAAGGCTGCGATAAGGTACCTTGAAGCTTGTTTTCTGAAAATTAAGTAACTAGAAAACCAATTTGCCACTTGATCACAAAACCCTAAATTCTTAATTTCTCATGCAATTAACCAAACCAAGAATTTTGACACATCAACAAACACAGTATCAGGAGAATTTCCATGATCATAGTAACATAGCTTACCACAAAATATTTGTCAAATTTAATAGAGCACATCATGCTGAATAACCAAGCCAGAATACTGATGAATTATCAATCATTCTGTTTCCACTTGTGGACAAGTGGAAAGGGTGGGTATATACAAGAAGAGGACCTAAGCAAAAGTCAGCTGCAATACCTGGAAACAGGTATGTTTTCATGGAAAGAAAAAAAAAGAAAAAGAAACAACAAATAGAAATACAGATACAGTTGTAGCGATTTCTAAAGTAATATCATTGGGACATGCCAAATTCAGATATAAAGATGCTTTCAGTATCACTGAAAGTACAATTGTTTATAGATACTGCAGTCTTAAAGGAACATTAAATGTAACAAAACAAGGGAATTCTGAAAGACATGGTGACAAATTGGAAAGTTTACTTTTTGAAACCTAAACACAAAGTAGGGCAAAGAACTGCGACACTGAACAAAGTAACATATTAACAATTAAACTCTGTATGTCCATAAATCAATATTTTGAGATAAATTATGGTACACTGAGGCTGTGTCTTAATTAAATGAAACACTTCCTGTCAATATTCTCAGGTAATGGAATGCGATCATCTATAGTAATGAACTGTTAGAACATGGCTTGAGTTTGTCATATGCCAACTAGTCTTTCCCCCAGTAATTACTGGACGGAATTCAACACATAGGGAGATCCAGGTGTTATTCTCAGCAGGCAGTTCGAATGAAGCCATTCTGTTTTGGGAACTGAGAGCTCTTATGAGCATATGATGAGATTTTTCCTTGTCAGCTGTCCTCAGTGCCAGAGAATGTTTTCAAAATGTTTAATGTACTATTGGAGCTAAGCTGTAACGTTAGTCTGTGGATCACCAACTATATACAATAAAGAAGACCTCCTAACACTGTGAAACCACACCTCTGACAAGATGCGAAGATAGCTTAAAAGTTAGAGAAAGACTTACAAACAAATTTTAATAGTATGTAGATGCAGAATGCTTTAAAATAAAAGTTTCACATTCATGGGTCCCAGTCTATTCTCTATTAGATCCTTGACAGGGAGAAAAGGAAGGCTTAATATGTAGCCGAATAACAGATGGTTAAGGCATTGCTTTAAATAGAGAGGGAACTCCTAGACAGTTTGAGCTAATAGTTTGCAAACATTTTGAAAGAAAAAGTGCTTTTTTTTCACCAAAATGAAAAGGATAATCATAAATGGAGGGAGCTAAAACACATAAATACAAAAGCAAGAAACCTTAACTTTGGTGCTTCCATCGTCTAATTTAATATGTTGAAACTCTGCTTCAAATGCTGCCTTTTCTTTCTTCCTTTTTATGTGTCTAATTTTACTACACATTTACAGAACTCAACTTTGCATCCTTCTTGTCCTCAAGCTTAAGTTTCTGTTCCTCTTTTTTTTCCCTTACCAAAAATAAATTTGCCAGAATTGCAGATAATAATGAACAGTGGAGAAGTAGATGACACAACGTATTAAGATATTTTTCAGATACTTTTGGCAAAATCGTCACAAATAGCTATTTATGGAGTTAAATTATTGCTATGTGAAAGACAAATGTTATCATAAATCAAAAACTGACTAAAATAAAGCAAAACAAAACATGAGAAAATTTATTCTGTTCTCAATGGGAAGGGGATGACTGGCTTAGAGCAAGAACCAGTGTTATGTAGTCTGGTATTCACTGACCATCTGGAAAAGGTGGAAGCAGTGATACTGGAAAACCAAATAATTTAAAAAGGTGATTGAGAAGAGATACAACTGAGGAGTTTCAAGGAGACCTAATAGAGATTCATGAATGAGAACCATGGAGAAAAATCAAAACTAACTGACAAAAGGTAATGCAAAGGGAATTATTCGAATACTCATGCACAGGACTGATAATTTAGTTGTATTGGGATAGCTTGGGATATGGACGCTGGTGTAAAAACTGAATCAAAGAATAATATGGAAAAGTTGTATGCTCATGTGGTCTTGTCAGCAATATATGTTCCTTTTTTGGACCCTTTGTAAGCAAGTTTTCGAGGGCATTCAGTGTTAAGGTATAAGACTGATTAAAACTGAAAAAGCTGTTTATTTCAAGAAACTGAAAAGATTGTAAGTGTGACCCACTGGTTTACTTAGAGTGAACCAAGATGATTTGTAGGGAAGATACGTAGGCTGAAGTATCTGCTCCTTTTTCTGTGTCTTTCACATTATCTTTTTCTCTCCTTTCTCCTCATTATATTGACATTACTAATGCACTTCCATATTTACCAGAAAGAGTATGGAGTTGGTGAGAGTTTTCTAAACACTCATGATCAAATTTTATATCAGGCTGCACAAAGTTCCCTCTTTTGGCCTGTAGAATGTAAGGAGAATATTAACTTTATTAAAGAATAAAGTTTTTGAGAGAAGATGTACAAGGCTATATAAGCGGAGAATATGCAGAGGTGGATGGAAGTATTTTATCTGAAAATCTAATTCTACCTCCTTTCCTTGTAATGAGCATTGATTGAAAGGAGTGGCAATCAGCAGTGAAAAACCCCAAAAGTGGAAAAAAGACTAGGTATATGTGTAAACATTTTATATATGTAATCTGTATTAAATGCATGTAGATACATGAGTATACTTAATCATTGTCATGCATACCATGTCATAGCTACAATCAACATGACTGTAGTTAATTACTTCTATATAAGTGCTTGCGTATGCATATAAATTTAAAAGAAGTGTGGAACTCAGAAATACATTGTAATATCATTAAACACAGCAGTTCTAACATAATCTAGCTATAGTTTAGCTAAGAATGTTATTAGTGTTACCAAATCTACTATCTTGCCAAATGGCAGATGGATTAGATCTAATATGTTTCCTTTGACTAAAATAAAAACAATATTGTTAAAAAAAGGAATGTTTCTAGCATCATCTACTTTTTGTAAGCTCATCCTGTATTTCATTCAATTTCACCTTGAGACATATATTTTGCAACTCTTACTATTTTGAGTTTAGTAATACTACTTTGCTTGGTATTCTTCAATATATTCACAACCATTTCTTTCAGCATAATTTTATTCCACTGAGCTATTGGCATGATGAAATTTATATGCTTATTTGCTAAATCCTTACACATCTGTGGAATTTTTCATCACTAAGCTCTGGCCCATATTCTGTTCTGATTTAAACTTAAAGTCCATGATCCAGAACCATACTGAGGAATAAATGATGGTTTAGCCCTAATTATCATCCTGTTTTATTGCTGCAAAGTATCATGTAGCTGTCTATTATCAGCGAAAATTACTTTCCATTCCAGTCAAATGGACTGGTTGTTCAATTTTGCCATAATCTCTCTGGTGTCTCTAGTGTGAATTTTTGTTGGAGCCCCTGTGATACTGGCATCTTTTACACTTCTACAGCTTCCTCTATTACAGTTTTTAAATTTTTTTTCTTCCTATTTTATGTCAGAATATCCTTTTCTACTGTTAACAGTATCCTATTTGTAAGTCTAATTTCTGTATTTGATATCTCATTCCCAGTTTCATTGTCTGTGGTACTACTGTTTTCTCTCTGTGGAGCACAAAGCTATACATTTCACAGAACTCATCTTTGGATTGAGTATGGCCACGTTTGAGTCAGCACTTCCTACCTTTCCACAGGCCATCCTCATCTTATCTTCTTGCAGGTTGTCTTTCATTTTTCCTAGTCTCCTGCTGCATTTATGACTTGGCTTTGCTCAGAGATAGACACTCTACCCTTGGTCAAGTAAATTAATGTTTATCTTTTCCCTTCATGTTACTATTGTGTATCCCCAAATAATTTTTTATCTGAAATGCCTCCCACACCTTTAAAGCATAAATGTCTTCTCTTGTTTTGAATGGTGCTCGACTTTTATTTTCTAGTTTCAGGAGACGCCACTTATTTCTTTATACTATGAAACAGTATTTAATGAATTTATATCTTCTATGCTTCCATATTTACTATTAACCATCATAATAATTATTGTTATTTATTTTCTTTGTGAGGCACTTTCAGACAAGTAAAGAAAAATTTCTTGCCCAAATAACAAAATATATTGCTGCCTCCTTTATTCTGCCAACTAACAACCTTCCAATTTAGTATAATTCCAAACACCACCTAATTTAGAATTATAATCCCAATGGGGTCAGATAACTGTATGCAGACAAGGGGCAACTGCAGTTTTTGAAATGCGTACATGAAAAATTAAAGTTTTTAAAATCAGAGGAGAAAGAGACTAAGGAGGCACAGAAATATGACTAAATTAATTTGGCAGATTATGATGGGGGTTTTTTTGGTGAGTTATATGTGATTCACAACCATCATGAACTTTAAAGTACATTTTTTACTTGGACTATTTCTAAATGCTGCTGGCACCTGATAAAAACCTTCCCATTTCTTTTACAAGGAGGGAATTGACAAAGAAAAAAAAAGAGGAGAAAGGAAATTAATGGAACAGAGGATAAGAGAAATGATCAGAGTATTAAAATGTAAGCTCTGGAGTGTAAGAGAGGAAAGGAGATTAAAATATGAGAATGACGTATTTTCCAAAGTGACATACATCACGTGTATTAAAGAGGGATCTTCTGAGTTGAGGGTTCTGGGAAGACTGCTGTCTAAACCTTTGAAATGGGAGGATCCTCAGGATTTATGAAAACAAACAAATATGCCAATACACATAAACCAGAGGAGGTAATATTAAAATAATTCTAAAGATTGTTGACAATTAAAAATAATTTTATTAAACTTGCTGTGTGTATTATATATGCATACACCAGGAAGAAATACACAGTCAGTTTCTTAGTATATTCCTTACTAAATATTCCTAAGAGAAAGGAGAATCATTGATAGATTTCTTTGTAGGAAAAACTGTTCACATGTTTTATTTTCAGCTGAGAAAAAACCAAATTCATCCCATGGTCACTAATTTAATCTTCACTGCAGGTACTGGGAAGCATCAACAGTCACTTCAAAGATATTTTGTGTGCATCATGTTTTGTTTTCCAGTAGGCAAATAAAAAGTCTGGTCTCAGTAAGATCAGCTTCATTGCTGCTTAACACTAGGGTGGCCTTCTCAAAATATGTCACTAAAAAGATTTACAGATGTCCTGTGGTCCATTAAGCAGGTGTTAGATACGGAGATGCATTGCTGTCCTGCAGGGCTGCAAAGTCACTAACATCTTTGTACTGATCAGTCATTTAGCACAGATAGCTATCAGCGTGCTATCTCATATGAGAGTTATTGCAGGGGAGCAATAGAAGAGAAAGTTAGCTGCAGTAGAAGTCATTTTTCTCATGTAATAATTAAGGACAAGTTTACAGGAGCCTACATTGTCTCAAGAGTTCTAAAAAATGTTCATTGGGTCACCAGCAGCTATAAGAACGGAAACAATCTGCAGAAGATGGGATGCTCATTTTCTTCTAAAATAAGAATCCATGTCACAGTTAAATGAGAAATAATAATTTGTCCAAGTCAAGAGACTCAAAGACAGGCTTATGTGCTGTTGGCTCTACCACATTCATGGTGTGTTTAAATCTAAATGTGCAATTTAGCCCTTATCATTGCATTTGAAATGCAATTGTATTAATTATTGAACTTAGGCAAAATAGGCATTTGTCTTTAAAAAAATATGATAATCAGTTGTGCAAGCCTCTGATAGCAACTTAAAATCTTAACATAAAAGAATAGGAATGATTCACATAAAGAAGATGCCTTTTCCAGTGAAGTACCTTTTCTCTTTAAATACCTTCCTAACTTCTGGCAAGCAGAGGTTTAGCAGTTTTCAGAGCTGAATATTTCCATCAGGGCCTTCTGATTTCATACGTCTTGATGAAACTGTCTTCCATAAATACGTTTAATTCCACTTAAAGCCATTTATATTGGAGGCGCACAGTATCCTAACTCCATGATGCAATTAACTATCATGTGAAAAAGTTTCTTGCTGTTTCTTTTTAACCCACTGTTTGATTGTTGCATCCGTTGCTGCCTCCTTCCTGAGTTAAGAGGAGTAACAGGGAGATTTTTCCTATTCGGCTTTTTCATATCATGTATGATAGTTTTAGACCTCTGCTACAGCTTCTTTTGCCTATATCTTTTCCAGATGGACATGCATGTTCTATTTAGTATCCCCAATACGGCATTATTTTCCTTTTTTTTATTTCCAGAAATCGATTGCCACTTCAGTGATCATTTTGTCACTGTTTTCTGTATCTTTTTTAGCTCATTTAGAAACAGGGAGACTTGAACACAACATTGAAGATCCACGTGCATCAAAGATTAATATAATGGTATAATTATGTTGTATTTTACTTCCAGTTCCTTTATAACATTCTTCAGCCACTTCCAGCTGTCACTGACAATTTCAGAACATGATTAAAAGTCTTTCTAAGATTTGTTTCAAGACTTTTAATGACTGATTTAAGACACATCACTATCAATGCGTAATTAGAGTTGCTTTTCTAAATATGCTTTATGTTTCTTTTATCAATACAGAATTTTCCCTGCTATTTCATTATCCAATTGCTTTCTAAAGCCACTGATTAACTTGAATAATTTGGCAGCAGCATCGAAGATTGTCAATCATTTGCCCATTTCTTTTGTGAGATCATAATATCTTCACATCAGGGTCCATAGCACAAATGTATACTGCTGATATTTCATTAGAAAAACTAATTGCTTTTTCCTATCTTTGTTTCTTACCTTAAAAATATGTTAAACATGAAAAGGTCCGTGTCTTCTCTTTTGTTTCTATCGAAGTCTTTGGTGAAGGGCAGTGTCCAGAATTTTTTTGAAATCCATGCACACAATTGCAGCATGATCATCTTCACCTGAATGCTCTTTGGCAATTTCAAAGAACTCTGAAGGGTTTGTGATGCATTATTTCTTTTATTTCCTGTATTAACACTATCTCAGTATATGGTACATGTCTATGGGATGTACTTACATTAGTATTTTAGTTCAGACCAGGATGTGCTTTTCAGGTCCTTCTCTTCTTTATCCCTAATTAGAATCACAGAATTATTAAGATGGGAAGGGGCCTGAGGAGGTTGCCGATCCAAACTCCTGCTCAGAGCAGGTTTAGCAATGCGATTGGGCCAAGTTTCCCAGCACTTGATCCATTCTGATCTTGAAAATCTTCAAGGATGGAGACTGCATCATGTCTTCGGGCAACCTCTTCCAGTTCTTGATGGTGAAAAAGCTTCCTTTAACCTCAGGTGGAGCCTCTCCTGTTTCAATTAATGCCTATGGTCTCTAACTCTCCTGTCATGCACCACTGTGAAAAGCCTGAATCCATCTTCTTGAAATATTCCGCATAGGTATTGGAAGGCCCCTTGAAGCTGAAGAGATAAATGGTTGCTCTGTCTTCATGTGCAGATCCAGACTTTTGATCAGAGAAGGTAATTAGATTGTTCATGTGTGGCTTATGCCTGGTTGATCCATGCTGACTGTTTCCAAGAACTTTATCTCTTTCACTGGTCTTTCCTTGCAAATTAAGGATTGGGCTCCTGGTGTTGTATGGTTTTTGTGAAGACCTGAGACCCTGCAGATCTGTTTATCTTCACTGAAGGGATGGCGTCTGCCCATCTTCTCCTGCAGCTTCTTCACCGGGTGACTCAGTGCTGCAGCCAGAGTACACCTACCACAGGTAAGGATAGTGCTGTCTCCAGCCCCAGAAAGAGTCACCAGGAACTGGACAGCAGTATCTTCCCTTGGGATTTCTGCCTCGGTCAAAGCCTTTGATGCGCTAGGGACAACTGCTCCAGACCGTCATCATCCCATGTCCGCTGGATAAAAAATGGGCTCAATCTCCAGGCCCAAAGGGTTGTGGTGAATGGAATTAAATCCAGTTGGCAGCTGGTTGCAAGTGGTGTTCCCCAAGGCTCAGTACTGGGGCCAGTTCTTTTTGTTATCTTTATCAGTGATCTGGAGAAGGGGATCGAGTGCACCCTCAGTAAGTTTTCACACAACACCAAGCTGGGTGGGAGTGTCGATCTGCTTGAGGGTTGAAAGGGATCAGAGGGATCTGGACAGGCTGGATCAATGGACTGAGGCCAATGGTATGAGATTCAACAAGGCCAAGTCCTGGGTCCTGCACTTGGGTCACAACAACCCCATGCAGCGCTACAGGCTCGGGGAAGAGTGGCTGGAGAGCTGCCCGGCTGAACAGGACCTGGGTGTGGTGGTTGACAGGCAGCTGAATATGAGCCGGCAGTGTGCCCAGGTGGCCAAGAAGGCCAACAGCATCCTGACTTGTATCTGAAATAGTGTGTCCAGCAGGACTAGGAAAGGGATTGTACTTGGCACTGGTGAGGCTGCACCTTGAATACTGTGTTCAGTTTTGGGTTCCTCACTACAAGAAAGACATTAAGGTGCTGGAGTGAGTGCAAAGAAAGGCAACAAAGCTGGTGAAGGGTTTAGAGCACAAGTTTTATGAGGAGAAGCTGAAGGAACTGGAGTTGTTTAGCCTGGAGAAAAGGAGGCTGAGGGGAGACCTTATCGCTCTCTACAACTACTTGAAAGCAGGTTGTAGCAAGGTGGGTGTCAGTCTCATCTGCCAAATAAGAAGCAATAGGACAAGAGGAAATGGCCTCAAGCTGTGCCAGGGGATGTTTCAATTGAATATTACGAAAAAATTCTTCAGTGAAAGGGTTGTCAGGCATTGGAACAGGCTGCCCAGGGAAGTGGTTGAGTCGCCATCCCTGGAGGTATTTAAAAGACATGTAGATGTGGTGCTTAGGGAGGAGGTATTTAAAAGATGTGTAGATGGGGTGCTTAGGGACATGGTTTAGCAGTGGACAGGGTAGTGTTAGGTTAATGGTTAGACTTGATGATCTTAAAGATCTTTTCCAACCTAAATGATTCAATGATTCTGTCATCACTGAGCACACTTCAGCAGAGATTCTGGGCCTATTTGTGCCCTGCTCTGACAACTGCCGCCACTGTTAGCTGACGAGAAGCTAACAGGTGATGTATCTATATTATTAGGGATTTGGTATTATAATATTCCCTAATGAATCTAATCTATAATTAGATTGTTAGGGCGAAATATTAAGCACGTTAAGCTTTTCATCATAATCCAAAGTCCAACATGCACTTTAATATCTACTTTGATTCATACCTTAAAATATTCTTGGATGACATAAACTGTATTCCTTTTGGATAAACTAAACCTTAATCTAACATGCTTCTAATGTAGTACAAATGCTAACAGATATTCTGTTCATTGGACCAGACTGGAGTTAGTCCAAAGTAAAAACCTCCAAAACACTTAAAATGTTGATTCAGGTACGCAGGATGAACTGCTTACTCTGCAAATCCACTTCTATTGTGCTGTACATCTTACTATTGTAAATGTAGTGTATGTGCCTAGGTAATGTAACATTCATGGCAGGAAAATAAAACTTACAAATCTGTGGTTCTTTACATCACCTTCCTACATCTTTTTAAAAATTGCAGTGGTATTGGCCACCTTCTGTCCTCCCAATACTAAGGCTAATTCAAGCAATACATTATATACCACAGTTATTAGTTCAGCACTTCTGTGTGTGAGTTACTTTAGAGCCCCTGGATGAAAACATCTGATCTTTGCAATGTACTATTCTTTGATTTTGTTAATCTGCTTTAAAATATCTTCCAGTGACTCATTGCTTTCAGAAAATTCCTCAGATATAGCTGTTGTAAAAAGTCTCTGATATCAGTGTATTGTGTCCCCTCAGTGGTGGTCACTGAGACAAAGAATTTTATTTCTCCTGTGTCATGGCTTTGTATTTTCCGAGTCCTACATCTTTATCATCTGTCAGCCTCATTGACTCTCTGGAAAGTAAGCCTGCTACTGATGGGATTGAAAAGTTTTTAGTATTGTTTTTTATGTCCTTACCAAGTTGGTCTCCAAAGTAATTTTTTGGATTGTCTTTTTGTGATTTGTCACATAAAAGAATTTATGTTCCTTTCTATTTCTTTTATTTAGGTACAATATCCAGTTTTTGAAATATATCCTTTTTATTTTGAATCATTAACTACTGAAACACAGTGAGACTTTTTGGTTTTGTATTGTTTCCATGTAATTTTCAAGAATTTTCTAGAAAAGTAGTATATGCTTACTTAGAGTTTTAAATATTACAACTTGAAGCAATTGCTATGCTGCATTTAAACTTTCTACCCTGTTAGTGGGTCTGTTTATTTTATTTTTTTTTTACAAGTTTTCTCATTTTTATGTAGTTTTATTTTATGAAGTTCTGTTACTGTAATGGACTTTTTGTTGCTTTTGGCTTTTAATTTCTATGAAATGGTCAGTTTGGACATTGTGTGATCACTGTTGTAGACTGTTTTTTCGATAGTTACATCAAGTGCCAGATACAGTCCAGTACTGAAACAGGAACGAATTCAGTTCTTTCTCGGACCAGTTGCTCCAAGTGACATGACTTATAGCATGCAAAGAGTTCCCTCTCTGCATTTCCTCCTGCAAGTTTAATATCCAGAAACTGTCCAACGTATATGTGGGTACTACTGCTGCTTTTTTTCTGCCTTTCTAGTTTCTGTCACTGTCACTGTTCTGGTATAATACTATTGACAGCTGCCCCAGGAATATTCTCTTCCTATAAAGGGACTAAACTTAAATCCTTAAGTACTCTGTGTTGACTTTTAAAATAAGGTAGTTTCTATTATTATACTTTCTTAACATTTAGTTTCCACTTCCACATCTACTAAAATTGACTTTCTCCTTGTATATTATTTCAATTCACAGAATCACCAAATCACAGAATGGTAGGGGTTGGAAGGGACCTCTGGAGATCATCTAGTCCAGGCCCCCTACCAGAGCAGGGTCACCCAGAGCAGGTTGCACAGGAACGCGTCCAGGCGGGTTTGGAATGTCTCCAGAGTTGGAGACTCCACCACCTCTCTGGGCAGCCTGTGCCAGTGCTCTGCCACCCTCACAGTAAAGAAGTTCCTCCTCATGTTGAGATGGAATTTCCTGTGCTCAAGTTTGTGCCCGTTCCCTCTTGTCCTGTCCCTGGGCACCACTGAAAAGAGCCTGGCCCCATCCTCCTGACACCCACCCTTTCAGTATTTATAAGCATTGATAAGGTCCCTGCTCAGTCTTCTTTTTTCCAGACTAAAAGGACCGAAGTCCCTCAGCCTTTCTTCATAAAAGAGATGTTCTAGTCCCCTAATCCTTTAATAACTCCCTTTCTATCTGTGTATCTTTCATAGTTTTTGTCTTGCTCAGAAGAACTTACATGGTCAGTCTTGTATTAAAAGTTTTTTGAAATTTTTGACATTTGACTGAGGTTTATTTTCAGTCCTGGCATCAGGAATGCTAGAACATGTTCTTCTGTACTGCTTTTCCCAAATACATGAAATTACGTTTCTTCATGAAATAAGGACAAAGGAATATTTAAAAAAGATCATGTTACCCTCTGCTTGTAAGGAATGGATACTTGAAATAAATGAATACATCTCCTCCACTGATAATTGCAGTCAGTTTAGAGACACTACGGAGGGAAACACTGAAAATGTTTTGTAAAGTTCTAGATGAAAGTCGGGATCACTTGATGTCAATGTGAAGAATGTTTTCCCCATTTCATTTTTGTTTATCGTATTTTCTCTTATGTTTTTTTCTCTTCAGTGAGAAAGTGCTTGGAAAGCAATTAATTGATCAAACCCAGATTTTTTTTAACCAATCTTTTTTTTTACTTTTTATTATATTTAAACATAGGAATTTCAAGCTGCTATCTTTCATGCAGAAAAAAGAAAATCTTGGTTTTATGTTACTACTGTCAAAAAGTATCTACAATTAGCCTGTTGTTGAAATAATGATGAATAACCTGCCTATGAATTTTAGACAAAAAAAACCCCTTGAAACTGATGTTGTTAGCAAATAAATTATTTCTTCTTTTTACACTCTAAACTTGGGTGCTTTGCTGGGAATAGAGCAGCTAACACCTCTTAGGAGGTTAACAAATTTTATTTCAAAATATTATACAATTCATATTTAAAGTTATGTTTTCTGTATTGCTAAAATGGACAACAATTTATCAACTTAAAACGTTTACAAGATTTGGAGAAATTAGTGTAATTTTTAATTTTAATTCTACAAATATTGATTTTAATACTAAAGCTTGAACAGAACAGTGTAGCACTCCTTTCTTTTTTTTTTAATTTACTTTTATTTTTTTTTAAAGGAACAGATGTTAGCAATTCTCTTGTCAAAGTGATGATGTTAGTTGTGAGATTCCCGGAAAAGCATTTTAAAAGCTTTTGATAGGTCGACATGAGAGGTGTGTTCCTTAGAGCCAAATGCAAAGCAGCAGGCTATCATCTGATGAATCTCATGAGAAGCAATTCTTGACAGTGGCCCTTGAGCAGACACTGTAAGTAGCTGCTGAAGAGTTTGGTTTTTAAAGAAGCTGGCAGAGAATGGACTTGAAGCTAGGTTTTGAACATGTAAGGGAGGAGAAGCAGTGATAAAGAGAAATAGAAAACTTTAAAGAAAATAATACAGAAGGCACAATGGTAGAATGACACCACAGGAAAGTCCATTGAGATTAATTTTTTTTTGCAGCAGAGCAGTGAACTTTGGCAGCTCTAAAACCGATGTGGCTTATATAAATGTACATGCAAGACATCGAATCACAAATACTTAAAATCATTTTACCCTAAAAATACACCATTTAGCATCTGAAATAAAGATTATTGTACAGATAGAGAAGACTGATGAATATAATGGAGGTTAAAGCGTACCTGGGCTGCCTCCCCTAAATAAATGAAACAGTTTTTTAGGGAAAGAGTAGACTCATTGTTTGCTACCTTTAAAACTCAATCCTACAAAAACCTATGCAATATGTCGTGTACTATTTATACAGCCACTCTAGGGGAAAAAAAATCCTATATTTACAAAAGGTGGACTAAAGAGTTTGTCAGATCTTTACTATGGATTTATGATTTTATTAAGAATATGTATTCAACTGAAATGACAGAAAACAAGTAATATTTTATTACTATTATTATTGGAATCAGGTGACATCATATGCCAAATGATGAGTAATAGCAGAGAAGATATGCTTTCTTCAAACACTGAAATATCACATCAGTAAGAAAATTCTCTAGTCCTGCTGCAGGCTGAATTTTAATGCATGCCCATGATATGCTGAGAGCTGTAAATATTTGCTCCTTATTTAAAGCATTATTTCTACCCCCATCTGTTCTAAGTGGCATTTAATGGGAATGAGTTCTTGAAAGAGGCAGTTTTGCTGCTTATAGTGTGATGCAAACAGTATCACATTACACTCAAAATAAAATTGAGTTAAACGATGTAAATGTATGCAGACATTTGTGCACAGCTGTCCAGTTTCCCCATACTGTTACAGTAACTCTTCAACATGCTTATGATATAAATGATTGTTAGGTCATTTGTATGCATACCATTTTATAAAAGATTTGACCTCATTTGGAGCAAAACAATAATTTATTAAGAATTATTATGTATTGACCAATGTTCTTTCATTTAAGCACCTCCCTGGAAAATAATGCATGAATTAACCAGATTGCATTTTTTTTTTTTTCCCTCCCAGCTTTAAATAAAGCATTTAGTCTCAATCTTTACTGGGCAAAGCACACATAAGTGTGCTGAGTGCATGTGTGTCTACTCATCTCCATTAAGCAGGGCACTGTCATTCGCAACCTGTTCACCACAGCCATTAGTCACGTGCATGCAGACCGCGCATTAGCACAAGGCTTTTGCAGATTCGCTCTTAGAGTGAATTTTCTTTTTTTTTTTCTTTATTTTGAGGGTGGAGAAGGTGAAGCTGATACAGCTTCATTGTTCTGTGGATAGTCTTTTTAGTATCTACTTCCTCGTGTCTTGAAATGAGGCATTCTTACAAATGTACCTGCTTATTTTTGTCTCGGATTTCCTTCTGCCTGCTTTCAGTGGAATCAAGTGTTATTAGAGAGAAATAAAGAAATAATAGATTTATTTTTAGGTTCCCTAAAACCAAAGAGGAAAATGGTGAGAGGAGGGAAAAGCTTACACTGAATCAAAACTGTTTTTCCAAGTTTTTCTCAGTCTTATAGGAATAAAAGAAAACCTTTGTTTGGTAGGGAACAGAATGTTTTTTGTTTCTTGTGTCACTTAAATTTTTAGATTTGCTTTTAAAGTAAATTAGATTAATATTTAAATTAAAATACCGTTGTTACAATATTTTATTTTGAAAATATTATAATAAATAATCGAGCATTTCCCAAGTGAAATACTTTAATTACACTTCACTCTTTATTTACCAATATTTACCAATTTTTTTTTTTCAGATAAAGCGATGTATCATATTTGATCCTAATTCACAAAAAAATTAACCTAGTCAGTCTCAAATTTCCAGTGAATTTACCATCCTCTTAGCTTTGCTTCTGAGGCTTGTTGCTCTGAACCACATGTAATTCACAGAACAGAACTTTAAAATGGACTGTTATGTTTAAGATAAAAATTCTATTTACCATATCAGACTACCCTGAAATCGTAAATGATGACAATGGTACCAGCAAAAATAGTTTGTCTCTGAATTTTTCTGACGATTAGAAATTAATCACAGTCCCTTGCAATCAGGCAAACGACCTCCTGTAGGAAGAAATGTTTCTGAGGTTGTGCTCAATGATATGAACATTTATGTGGGATCCCTATCTTTTTTTCTTTGAGCTATCTCTACCTGTCTACACCCCTCTGCTGAACCAGTGGTGATTTTTCTTTACACAAGATAGAACAACTTAATAGTTTCTGTGATATCTGTCAAGTTCAATAGGTCAGATTTAAAATACCGCTATCTAAAGAGATAATTCAAGTCCAAAGAAAATTCTGGAGATAAATTGTTTAAACTGAATGCCTTTTTCATATGTATTCAGGATATATATGTATGTACAGCCACGTATGCAAACAGGAATTCTTTCTCTGCTGTTCTAGGCATGTGTGAATATAGACGTAAAATAATTCACAGAATCACAGAATGGCTGAGATTGGAAGGGACCTCTGGAGGTCACCTTGTCCAAAGTGCCTGCTCAAGTAGGGCCACCTGGAGCAGGTTGCCCAGGACCGTGTTCAGTCATCTTTTGAATATCTCCAAGAAGCAGACTCCACAGCCTTTACGTGCAACCTGTGCCTGTACTCAGTCACCCTCACAGTAAAAAAGTGGTTCCTGATGTTCAGACCGAACCTCCTGTGTTTCAGTTTTTGCCCATTGCCTCTCGTCCTGTCACTGGGCACCACTGAAAAGACCCTGGCCCCACCTTCTTTCCAACCTCCCTTCAGATGTGCATTGGTAAGAACCCCCCTGAGACTTGACTTCTCT
The DNA here is from genome assembly GCA_013400035.1 of Rynchops niger. Classification (NCBI taxonomy): domain Eukaryota; kingdom Metazoa; phylum Chordata; class Aves; order Charadriiformes; family Laridae; genus Rynchops; species Rynchops niger. Next base: position 30,438 of record VXBH01004000.1, read on the forward strand.
AGGCTAAACAGTCTCAGATCCCTCAGCCTCTCCTTGTATGAGATCCTACCATCCCTTAATCATCTTTGTGGGCCTTCATTGGACTCTCTCCAGTATGTCTATATCTCTTTTGTACTGAAAAGCCCAGACCTGGACGTGGAACTCCAGATGTGGCTTCAACAACGCTGACTAGAGGGAAAAGATCACTTCCCTTTACCTGATGGCAATACTTTGGCTAATGCAGCCCAGGATACGATTAGCCACCTTTGCCGCAAGGGCACATGTGGCACTCGTGTTCAACTTGTGTTCAACTTATTGTCCACCAGGACCTCCAGGTCCTTTTCTGCAAAGCTGCTTTCCAGCTGGGTGACCCTCTGCATGTACTGGTGCATGGGGTTGTTCCTCCCCAGATGTAGGACTTCGCACTTCTCCTTGTTGACCTTCATGAGGTTCCTGTCAGACTACTTCTCCAGCCTGTCAAAATCCCTTTGGATGGCAGCACGACCCTCTGGCATATCAGTGCCTCCTCCCAGTTTTATGTCATCAGCAAACCCTGTTGCATCATACAGATCATTAATGAAGGTGTTGAACAGGATTGGACCCAGCGTTGACCCTTGGGATACACCACTAATAATGGCCAATAACTAGATTTTGTGCCACTGATCACCACCCTCTGAGCCTGACTCTTCAGCCACTTTTCAACACACCTCACTGTGCGCTTATCTAGCTCATACATCAACAGTTTGTCTATGAGGATCTTACAGGAGACAGTGTCAAAGGCCTTACTGAAGTCCAGGTAGAAAACATCCACTGCACTCTCCTTGTCTACCAGGCCAGTCCTGTCATTGGTGAAGCCATGTTGACTACTCCTGATGATTTTCTTGTCCTTCCTGTGCCTGGAAATGCCTTGTAAGCACTTCCTTGCTTATGTGCAGTTGGTGGTTGTGTAAGTCCCATTTTGTTGATTTTGCAATCCCTTTCTGTAGCATCAACCCATGCCCTTTGCTCAGCAGTCCTGTCTGTCACTCCCTCACACGACTGCTGGGTGCTCTCTCTCATTCATAACACAACAAGGAGATTTTCAAAACATCTTTTGGAAAAGCATTCTAAATACTTTTTAAAGAATGTTTGCTCTTCTTCAGTGAGTACAGTGATTTACTGGGTCTCAAGGTAGTTATTATCAAAGTTACTGGGACTTTGATAAATTTAAACATCTTAAAATGAATATGGTATCAGTTCCACTTTCAGTTATGGGATTAGTGAAACCATGAAGTGGGAGGGCCTGACTATTCCCTTGTGAGTTGCAAGGTGGAGATGCTACTCTGAATAGAAATAGGTGAAGCAGTGATGATCTTCACTTCAGATACAAAGACCTGGCACTACTGACACAGAACACATAAAAAGCTGTTGTCTGGAGGAGATTTTGTGATTTATAAAAGAAATAGAAACTGCCAAACAGGGTAAAAATAAAGTATGTAGGTAGCACAGATGGACTGACAGCATGGTCTTGGTTTATGGTTGGACTTAAAGATCTTTTCCAACCTAAATGATTCTATGATTCTATGTCTCTATGGTCAAGAAATGAAAGAGAACACATTGGAGTCAGGCACTGGCAAAAAGAAGTGAGGGAATATGCATAATCACTGCTTTTAATTTGCTTTGGTATTTTTTGCATTGCATATTGAGAGACTTATGCCATAATCTGAAATTTCTGTACATATGTGTAGCAACTTGAATTGTTTTCTAAGCATTCAATGACAAAAGGTATGATTCCGTTTTTATTGAGATATGGCTGACACTGACTTGAATGGGACTGGCTTTTCCCCAGACATTTTTGTGGTGTTTTTTTTTTTTTTTGTTTTTTTTTTTTTTTTTTAATTGAAATACCCAGTGCATTAGTATAAATTGCATTGAATAATTATGTTTTATTTAAGAAAAAAATCAGGCTACTAATACGCTTTTCCTGAAATTTGTTTACTGCTGAATTAAATAGATGTGTTTAAACAAAGCTTATCAAATAAGCTAAAACACAGGGGAACTCTAATTGTATAATGAGATTAATTTAATTTCAAAATGAACATATTATTTCCCATGGAAATATTTGATGCTGGTTGTTCAGAAGACAACCAGGAGTGTAACAGTAGAAGAAGTGACTTGAGTTAAATCTGAAGGCAGATGAGTCATAAACCCTTCAGATTTGTCAGAGTCCCATATTCTCTCTCCAGGTTCTTTTAGAAATTCCACACGAGGAAGGTTTAATGTTTTTAGCAAAGTTATTTGAAGATATTTGATGTTAGTCAGGATTTTGATTAGCAGAGTGACACAGCAATATACCGAAATCACACTACAAGCACAATATTGCAATTGCCATTTTATGACAATACAAACATGATTTTCTGGTCTCTAAGTTCCCCGTCATGATGCTGGGCATCCCCAGTCACCAGGAAGGAAATTGTGGCTTGAAGCTAGTTAAAGGCTGTTGTTCTCTTTAAAGTTCATTTTGCTGGTAGCTCATGGTGTATACTTTATGTTGGGCAGAGCCGATTATGTTGGGCAGAGCCGAGCCACGTATAAACATGCCTGCCCCCTCCTCCCACTTCCCCTCTGCCGGTATGGCTGTCTCAAGAAGACATTCACACTTTTTTGACTCAGGGAAGGCCATTTATACAACCATTTCCCCTCAGCTGATCCATTCAACTGATAAGGATAAAACAAAGGTCTCCCTCCAGTCCCTTTTGAGTTGATATAAGTTCTGTTTTCTTTACAAGAGCTGTGGTCACTCCTTATATTCATCCCTGAGCTTCATGAGCACATCACCTGTGCCCATCTCCTCTGAGCCCTCTTCCATTCTTGGGGCTTGTTGACAAACAAACAAGTGTTTTCTTTTTGACCACCTTAATCTCTTAAATTAATATGATATGGTGGGGGGTTTGTTTTGTTTGTTTTGTTTTAATGGAGTTATCTGCAAGCACGTTATCTTTGACCCTTCACCTGAAAATCACGTGGTGAAAACTTCAAGCTGCTAAGAATATTTTTAAGCGGGTTGCACATAGAAACTACAACAAATTATTGAGTCCCAAGCAACCAGCCATTTCACTGAAGGAGGTCATTGTCATGCTGAGGTGATTTTCCCATCTTGGGATATTGGAGTATAAATAAGAACAGGCTTGTTCTAATTGAAGAATGATGCTAATTTGCTTGCATAATGATTATCCTACAGGAATAAAAGCACTACTACTATTGAAAGCTGTTGAAATGAGCTAAGAACCAAATCCACTCGGAAAGGAAAATAATTCATTTTAAGAGAACTTTACTGACAAAAAAGTTTAATACTCAATAGAATCAAAATAACGTAATAGAAACAGAGCTTGAAATCAATACATACATGCTAAATTTTAAAAAGCCTAAGAGAAATATCTTAATTCTCAAAGACTTACCGACTTAAATTAATAAAAGCTCTCAGGTGGTTGATATGTTAGGACTGATCTTTCCCAAGCTGTTGTGTTGCGATGAAATGGATATCTCATTGCAAAAGCAGGTGGGAACCTCAACATAAACGTACCAAAGGAACAAAACTCCAAGACAAAGCTTATCTTTTACTATACAATCATTAAAATCAAGCTGTGTGGGATGTGAAGATATTTATTTTGTTGTGTTGACTTAAAGCAGATGCAAGCTAACCTCTAGCATAACCTTTATATTCTGTGGTTATTTAAACCAGTCTGATCTTGTTCTGTGGCTGGCTGTACATGGGCAGGGGAGAATCTGAGTTTTTCCAGTCTTTTGCCTAATTTCATTTCCTTTCATTTTTTTTTCCTTTGACATCTCGTTTTGGTTTAATTTAAATTAAAAGCCTTAGTTTATACAGAATTATATAAAAGGCCTAGGAAAGTCTATTAGTATTACTACATACTCTATAACATTCTCTCTATATACTTTTTCCTTATTCTTTTATATTGGAAGCAGTTTGTATTTTTACAGTATTTAAGATGTGTAAAAACATTTGGAGTTCCTTGATCCTACTAAAGGTCTGTGGAACCCATTCTTACAAGAACTGTTGTACAACAGACAAAGAACTACCAGTGCAATGCTATGGTTTCTCTGAAAGACTTGCCTACACATCACGTGTCTCACGGACATGGACAAGGGCTGAATGATTTCTTGAGTACTGATAATGGGCTGTACGGGTGCATGGGATTTAAGAGGTTAACAGTGGAAGCAAAACTTTGGAGACTGTAACTTTCCTTTGTTTTAGCTAAGCTGCATATGTTGCTGGAATGGATGGAAAGGGAGCAATGGTAGATTGCCTCTAATCTGCTAGTCTAACTCTCATTGCGAGTAAGAAGTGTGCCTTAAACTTAGCAGTCTGAGATGGAAAAGACAGTCCAGTAGCTGGAAAGCTGTAGAAAAGGGATGTCCCTGAAAACTCCTACTTCAGGAAACTTTCTGTGTGAAGGATGGTTAGGATATATGCAAGTCTTATTACTGGGGGGTAAAATACTTTTAGATCAATGTATGATTTTTTGTATAATGCATCTCTAATTAACAGACATCAACTGTATTCTTTAACTAGCATTGGCAACTTCAAATGTTACCTTCATACTAGGTAACACACATAGCTGAAAACTCATGCAGTTTATAAATCGTCAGGTTAGGATTTATAATCAAATTGCTGTACCTGCAAAAAAAAAAAAAAGGCATTTCTGGTGAGTGCTAATTTAAGAAAGATGATCAAACACGAATATTGCCAGCCTTGTATATTTAAACTTGAACATTTTGCAAGGTATTTATATGAAAAGAGGAATAGAAACAAGGTATAGGTGCAATTCAGACATACCTGGAAATCCTTTCACCTGTCAAAATGAAAAAGAACCAGTAAGGTAAGACAGAACATAGCAACCTTCAGACCCAGGCTGTAGCTCACTCATAGGAACGTACAGGACCTAAAGAAATTACTGTGAGAGGCAAGTCAGGAATTTCCAAGTAGTATTTCTACTCCTTGTAATGTCTTCCAATAGTATTTTCCATACAAATGTTACTTGTGAACATCAGTTAAATGTTCATAATACATTTTTGAAGAGAGTAAATGTCATTAATCCTGCTGAGGCTCAGTTACCACAAAGGACGCAGACTCCAACACCCTATTTGAAAAGCCAGGTCTCCTAGTACGTCTTATCTAGCTATCCTTGTTTTAAAGACGCCATCTCAAGCCCATCTCATGCTTGCAAAATTGTGCAAATGGGAAGTGTCAAGTTCAGCCAATGATAGAAGTGGGACTGAGGCTCAAGCATCAGGACTCAACCCTATTGTGCATGTATTGCCGTTGTTATCTCTTCACTGTATATCACCTTCTTTGGGCCACAAGACTTCTTTGGAATTTTAGATTGTCGTAGTTTGGCTTCAGACGGCAACAGAGAACCAGGTGCCGCTCGCTCGGCTCTTCCCAGTACGGGAAGAATCGGAAGAAAAAAAGCAAAACTCGTGGGTTGAGACAACGGCAGTTTAACAGGACAGCACAGGGAACGAGAAAACAACAACAGTAACAGGGACAGAGGAACATACAAACACGATTACGGAACCGCCGCTCCCCGACCGCCCCGGGACGCCCCAGCCCGCTCCAAGCGGCGACTTGCTGCCCCCTCCCCCGGCAGCTCCGGGCGGGCCCGGCTCACACGGCACCGGGTACCAGGGAGAATTAACCCTGTCCCCGCCGGAACCAGGACAGTGATGAATTTCCATACTGTTGCAGATGATGATTCTTGCTGATTCTTAGGTTTTTTTTTTTTCTTTTTCTTCTTTTTTTTTTTTTCCTGGCAATTTGAGGAAAATACAGAAAATGATTCCCAGAATATAACTGATTACGTCTCTATAGCTTCTGTTGTGATAAATGGTGGTGTGATGTTAGAAAAGGTTCAAAGGGTCCATTTGAAGTAATTATAAAACAACTGTAGGCTGTGCCTTTTTGTGAGAAGTTGCATATAATAGCTGTTTGCCAAATATAAAGCGGTCACTGAGCTTTAGCTGGAGTGACATTGTTACACAGAAATACAAAGATGCACAAATAAATTACAATGCATTTCAAAGCTAACTGACAAGATTATTTTACAAAATATTAACAAAAAGATCACTGACACCAGAAGCTGGGTGTAGAAATATATGTCCTCTTATTAAGTCAGACCGTAACAGATAAGGGTTTTTTTCCCCCCTGATTAAGGAGACTTAGGGAGAGCTGGATATTATTTGATTTTGCTCCTCTTGATCTGCGCTTTTTCTTTTCTGTTGTTGAATTAAAATTGCTGATGTCTGATAATACACTATTGTTGGAGAATGCTCATTCACATTGTTCTTTAATACCAAAGCATAACTAACTGATTTATTTTGTATTTGACTGCTGGTGTCAAATTAGAGTTAACTTACAATGGATTTCTGCTCTTTTTTAGCTCTGGCCAATTAAAAAAAAAAAAAAATATATAAA
>VXBH01004000.1:38339-62349 GCA_013400035.1 Rynchops niger
TTTTTTTTTTTTTTGTCAGGCTACAGATACACTTCTTCCTTCAGTCTGAATACAGGTATAATGTATTGTTGGAAAGATGACTTCCTAGTTTTTTACTCCAAAGTAATAACTCCTGCTAAGGAAGTGGAATAAGTAGATTTAGTCCTCTTCACCAAGATCACATCTGCTTTGCTGTATGATACCCTAAATGTCAAACGTAGTCTAATTTTACTGGGAATACCATGAAAAGAGAGGTCAACCTCTACTCTTTCTTGATAAAACCTGGGCTTGTTGTAGCCAGGGATGGACAAATTACAGGTTCAGGAAAAACGAATTTACAGGTTATGGGGAGGAAAAAGGGAGCACAGCATTTGCATATTTGCTTCCAGGACTTTCAGTGCACTTTGAAAATTCACTGACTAATACTCCCAAATTATATACGCAACAGAGGTTGAACTCAGCTGCCTACATTCTCAAATGAGTACTGTAATTATCAGTCTTGGGCGCTCTCAATTCTTCACTTGAGTGGTCCAAGTTTAAGAACACCTTCTTGTCCTGTCACTTCTAGAGGTCCTTTTTTTAACTTTATGGAACCAATAGGCAGCGGAGAAATCAAACACGTTACACACTCCAAACAGAATGCAGCATATCAAAACTACATACGGCTTCTGTAATGCAAAACAAAATGCAAAATACACTTGCTTAAAATGTGCAAATCATCATAGACATCATTGAAAATTCTGTCCTGTATTTTAGTGTCTTCATGTGTTATGCAATTATTAATGGAGTACAGAATAAATGACTGTTAGGAGAAACCTATCACAATTTACACATATCTGAATAGTCTCAATACCACAACCCCCTCTCCAATAAATTATTGTTTCTGAGAAATACATGGAGATTCTAGAAATAAGGGGATGAATCTGAGCATGAAACATTTGTATTGAAAAGTGTTTTCCGCTGAAGTCCTTTAAAGTACCCAATAGATTCCTTTGGGAAAATGTAAAAACCTGAGTATTTTTTTACTTGAACTTAAATAGCTAAACCAGTTGAAACACACCTTAGATAGTAGCTCTAGCAGACCGTATGAACAATAAACTTAGTGGGATTCTTTTAGTTTCAACTTCTATTATTATAAAATAATTTTCTCTCAGGTAGTTAAAAGCAATGTGCAAACATCAATAAAGTTTTTTGTATGAGGGGAATATTGACTCATTTCTATCTAAACAGCATATACATGTAGGCTGTTAAGTCAGAAAAGGCAGGGAAAACTGGGGAAAAAGCATCAAGGAAGAGTTTGAAAAAATGTGTGTAACTATTTTATATAACAAATGGTTGTGTTTTGCCATANTTTACAGAAAAGTGGAGGAGCCCACACTAGACTGATACAAGATAATTTGCACCCATATAAGCTTTCATCCTGCTTTCTGTCAGGTAGAGGAAAAAAAAATTATATTTTAAAAATCTAAATTTACCATTATTTGGAAAACGAAAATATTCTTGATATCCACAGAACACATACACTTACTGTTGAGGACCTGAGTAATTGACTGTCATTTTCGAAGTATATCTTGCAGAGTAAGATGGTCCCTGAGTCAGCTTTCCCTCTTGTTGCTCTGTTCCATCATTGTGTCTGATCGAAGTAGATGACTTACACCTCTCTTTCTCTGTGATCAGATCATTCTTGCTTTAGCCTTTGAGGTACACAGCCTTGACCGCTAACTTTAAAGTTAGAAAGTGTAATTTCCGTGGTGCCTTCAAGATTTTCTTTTGAAAGCCTTGGAAAGTAACAGCATTATGTAACCGAAGAGCAGATACTTAAAAACTAAGTATGGTCTATTTTGATAAAACCTTTACAGCAGCTGGAGATGGTTTTGAAGCAAAACCACACTTATTAACTGACTTACTTACATTTGGTATTCCTTTCTGTCCCTACGTAAATATAGTGTATGTTGGTGTTTGAGGACCCAGTACACGCTCGTCTATTGTAAAGCTTGATTCTCAACCAGTCAGGATGAGCCTCAAGAAGCCGACAGCTTCTGCCTCACTGTAGGGTCCTCCTCTTAACAGATTGCTGCCTTTTGATCTTACTTCTCTTAACCAGAGCATAACATCCTCATTGCCAAGAACTGAGGAGTAGTGTCTTTCCAGCTTTAAACTTAGCTATTGTTCTTGGGTGATTTTTTTCTCACCAAGGCTGTTTTTGGCTCTCTTTTCTGCCTAGCTTCTCCATAATTAGGTAAAAAACCCTCCATTGCTATTCACTCAGACAAGGCAATGCCTCACATCGAATTTTGAGAGGCATATTACTTAAGGCAAAACAAACATATCTGTCCTACACAAAGTTTTGAAAAATAAATTTTATTATTTAGATGGGCCTCTAAAACAGTATAGCCTGACAAAGAAATTGAATGCATTCCACAAAGGATTTATTTTTCCCTATTAGAAATGGCATTTTGCTGAAATGAAGTATTTTTTGAAAACAGTGTAATAGGCCATAAGGATGTATTTATGTAAGTTATGTAATTTTTTCCTTATATTTTCTGATAGTCAAAATATCTCATGCTTTTTTTTAAGATGGGAAGTTTTAATTTTACAGTTTGTAATAGCCTTTTATTTAAAATATTTAAATTCCATATAATATCAATCTACATGCAAAAAATGTTATGATCACATCTAAAATAAAATTTTCATAAATATCTTCAATTTATTACCAAATAATTTAGCAACTTTCTTATTTTCTTCAGAGAAAAAAATTGAAATTGCAATTATGGTGTTTTCTAAGAAGTGAAGAATGCGATTCATGCATAGGTTTAGCCTTAAGTACTACAAGTAATCAATCAAGACAAGTAGGAACTGGTATTGCATTCCCTGAAATACAACATGTGCATTAAAGTACAATCACATAAAATTCTTTGTTGCAGTTTGCCCAAATGTTTAGATTGCCTATATTTGCAGTAGTTGGAACATTCTCTGAAACTATTAAGCTTTTCTTCTGAAATTTGAATAATGTATGTGAGAAGCAACTTTTTGTACATATAAATTCCCCAGACCTGATCTTATTTTTGGGTAGTCATTCCACTTTTGAAAAAGAAAAGAACTACGGGAACAGGAAAGAAAAGCCATGTTCCACTCTTCTCTTTGAATAAAGGCCTATCCTGAGTTACCAGTTTTATAAAAATGAAGCTGTGGGAGTACTGCGATACAATGTCGCCTCCCTCACAAAATTGCCATAACAACTAAGCACTAAATGCAGGCAACCATTGCAGCTTCACTTCTTGTTTCTCTACAGGGAAAAAAACCCCGATTTATCCAAAAGCAAATTGTTTATTTTATCGTATCAGAAATATCTTGATTCACCTGTTGTTAGGTTAATTTTAATATAATGTACTGTGGAAGACATGCATCATTTCCATCGTTAGTGGTTTACAATTTATATTTATTTTTATTTGAAATAGTGTGCTATAGCAGCTATCCAGTGCAGCAGGCAGACACCCCGGAGGATACTCTACCTAGATGGGTTATTGGCAGAGGACTGCATTTGTGAATGTGCTGGAGCACGCGGTTCTCAGTTAAAGTTAGACCATATGCCTTAAGGTCAGCTTTACTATGGCTGCAAGATGAGAAATTGTATCTCCTCTGGCATAAAGTTTGAGGGGTGAGAAATGATGGTAAGCAATCCAAGATAAAGCAGGCTGATACAAAAGCAGCCTGTCAACATCTTGTTAATAACCTACACAAGCAGAGAGGATTTATTCTAGATTTGCACTTTGCATCATGATGACTGTTGATGTTTAATTTTGAGCTTAAAGCTCATGTGAATATATGTTTAATTTTTCTTTTAAGAACATCTCCACAAGCACGTGGATTTCAATGTCAATTTACTGTCCAGCCAAGGTCAACCCACCACAGTCCTTTATGGCACCCAACATAGGGCCTGAGGAGTTTGAGATAAGGATAGTAATTGGGAGAGTTAAGGGGCAAAATGTGGACTGAACACAGCTAGAGAGCAAAGAGCAGACTAATCGTGAGGAATTTCAGTTGTTGTAATTGTGGTGAAGGGGCAAGGGGTGGATTGTGTGTAAATTGTCCGCTTTCTTTTGATGTTGTGATGCTGTTATTTTGATTTTGGTGTGCGGAATTCTTTTTGTTGATGTGAGTGAAGTTTGTGAAGATTGTGTGATAAATATGTATTTTAATAATAATTCTTACTTATGTGATTCACAGCGGAGAGAGGTGGAATGTATTGGGTTTGCATGGCAAGTTTTTGGCAGTGAGGGACAACAGGGGTGGCTCCTGTGAGAAGCTGCTAGAAGTTTCTCCCATGTTCAAGAGAGCCAATGCCAGTCGGCTTCAAGATGGACCTGGCGCTGGCCACAGCCTAGAAATTCATTGATGGTGGTAGCACCTCTGGGATAACATATTTCAGAAGGGGAAAAAACCTGGTACAACAGCAACTGCAGCCAGAGAGAGGAGTGAGAATACGTGAGAGAAACAACTCTGCAGACACCAAGGTCTGTGAAGAAGGAGGGGGAGGAGGTGCTCCAGGCACCAGAGCAGATATCCACCTGCAGCCCATGGTGAAGACCATGGTGAAGCACATTGTCCCCCTTTAGCACATGGAGGTTAATAGTGGAGCAGATATTCACCCACGTTCAGTGGATGACTCCATGCTGGAGCAGGTGGCTGCACCTGAAGGAGACTGTGACCCTGTGGAGAGAAGCCCATGCTGGAGCAGGTTTGCTGGCAGGGCTTATGACCCCATGGGGGACCCATGATGGAGCAGTCCGTTCCTGAAGGACTGCACCCCATGGAAAGGACACATGGAAAGGACCCACACTGGAGCAGTTCATGCAGAACAGCAGCCTGTGGGAAGGACTCAAGCTGGAGGAGTTCATGGAGGACTGTCCCATGGGAGGGACCACATGCTGGAGCAGGGGAAGAGAGTGAGGAGGAAGGAGCGGCAGAGACGTGATCAACTGACCTCAACCCTGTCATCCTGTGCCGCTCAGGGGTAGGAGGTAGAGAAATCATGAGTGAAGTTGAGCACAGGAAGAAGGGAGCGTGGGGCGAAGGTGTTTTAAGATTTTAGGGTTTATTTGTCATTACCCTACTCTGACTTTTTGATTGTCGCCAAATTAAATTATTTTCCCTGAGTCGAGTTTGTTTTGCCCATGATGGTAATTGCTGAGTGATCTCTCCCTGTCCTTATCTTGAATCGTGAGCCTGTCATTATTTTTTTTTTCTCCCCTGTCCAGTTGAGGGGGCAGAGTGGTAGAGCAGTTCGGTGAACACCTGGCGTCCAGCCAAGGTGAACCCATCACAGTCCTTTTTGGCCAATATAGACTAATAGCACTGACAAAATGTTGAGGCACGAAACATTTGTCTTTGTGTTTGAATTACAAACCTCATATCAAAATGTTCTGAACTTTTATTGAGGTGTTACCATGGAACACGCAGAAAATAATGCTGATATCTAAGCTGTAACTTGTTCCGCATAGTTCATTCCTTTCTTAAACAGAGAATTGATCTTTTAATTCTGAGCATTAAGTATCTTCCGCAATAAAATTTCAATACTTAAAAAAATATTTTTAATGTGTTCCTTATTATTTCTCTCTGCTTCAGGTTTGTAAAGTTGAAATTCCTCAATAATAAACTTTTTAAAAAAATTAATCAGCAGCTGATCTTTTCTGTACAGTTAAGGTTATTTTCTTGACCAATGAGATAAACTTTGCATTCCAACTAATTTTCCACATTTTCTGTCCAAGTGTTGTGGAATTTCTACTTTTAAGAGTTACTCATATTAGTTAAACTTCGTAATCTAAAATATTAGAATGAATTATAATATCATGTGACAACTATTGAAAATTAATTCTCGTATTCCAGGAAAATGATTTTTCTTTATTAATCCCCAAGACATTTTAAAGGTCTAGCTTTGAAATAGAACTTCCAGAGTATCCTCCTGATACCTAGGTCCTGAACTTAAATCCAGATATCACCAGCCTGTTAAATATGTATGAATATTCTAGCTCTACTTTTTCTTGTCTTTAGATAACTACTCAGGCATAAATGAAAATCCTGAAGCTCTGAAATAAAACAGCTTAGCTGAGGAAAGAAATAAATACCACTCTGTTCCTGCAAAGAGCTGACAGCTCACTGAAGACTGCTGTGAAACCTCCATTTTCAGATGTATTCAGAAAATTCAGGTGTGACTCCAGAGCTTGCTCAACCAGGTACAAAATAATAAATTATTTTCTTTTTTTTTTTTTCAATTGAAGTAACCATAAATACCTAGAAAACAGAGTTCCTATATCCTTAAATATCTAGTGATTTTTTTGCTCTATTTCACCAATTTTAAACTTGCTGACCAAGTTCCATGTTAGAAAAAATTGGCACTTTGAGACTTTCCTTTTCTGTTGACAAGAACCATAAAACAAATTGTCATATACTTATACAATGTATGTTTCTTACAACTGGAAAGTTGTAAGATTAGAAATATGTTTCTTTCACAGACTTAAGAGAACTTCCTATAGTAATTTTCATACAAGGAACAAATGAACGTGCATATGTACAGGGAATAAAAACATGTTTAGGAGAACAATTATGAGTACTCAGAGGAAATTTTTGTAGTTTTTCATTACGTCTTGCAGGGGACATTTCTCTCAATAGCAGGTGTGATCCAAAGTAATGAAGCCTAACTTCATCTTCCAGCATTCTGTGTTGGCCTAGAGTATCGCAACCCTTTAAAAATTACTCCACAGGAGAAAAAGATGCAGCCGTTCTCTACAGATTCATCTATACCTTTGGCAGGAGAAGAACCTCCAGCTCATCAGAACTACCTCTGCAACAATCAGAGTCCAAAATCTAGCAAAACATAATTCTAGAAGTTTTGTTCCCTTTTCTACTTCATTTACATAATCATTTTGGCAGATTGACTTACAATATTATAATCTGATCTTTCAGCCACATAATACACACTTTTTAAACAATGTGTACTCAACTCTCTAAATCTCCATTTCAATTAAATTTAAGCTTTAATGCTAGTGCTATTAAAAATACAATTTTTGGTGAAAATCTGAAACTGAAAATACACCTTCATTTTTGAAAATACTATATATTAAGCACTGGAAAAATATTAACAATTCTCATTTTAGAATTTCTGTTGAAAAAAAAAAAAATAGATACATTTTACCAAGATTACTTTATTACTGAAAACATGGAATTGCAGAATCATTGAGGTTGGAACTTAGTGATTTGATTATTTGTGTTTCCATTAACAAAGCAGGATTAGTTTCAAAGTCAAACTGGGTTGATCCCTGGGCTTTCTCCCATGGGGTCTGACAACTGCAAGGATGGAGGCTGTAAAACCTCTCCGGGCAACTATATCCAACACGTAACTATTCTCATGGGGAAAACTAACCATCTGGAACTGCTCTCTTTTAACCTTCCCAGGTGCTGGAGGGCTGCTCTTAGGTCCTCCCAAAGCTGACTCTTCTTTAGGCTGAATAAGCCCAGTTCCCTCAGCCTCTCCTCACAGGGCAAGTGCTCCAGTCCCTGCCCAGATTGGCGGCCCTCTACTGAACTCATCCTATTTTGTCAATGTTTGTCCTGTGCAGGGGGACTCAAAACTGAACACTGTATGCTAGATGGAGTCTGATGAGTACTGAGTAAAGGTGATAATCACTCCCTTTGATCTACTGGCCATGCAAGGCTGCCGCTGGTTATCTCATCCCTGCCCAGTTCTTCCTTTTTGTGTGACTAGCAGATCCCACTGTGCATCACCGTGACACTTGTACCGGGAAGATACCCCTGACACACACCACAAATCTTGATTGCTTGCGTCCTGCTGTGTTGCCATTTTAGCATGTGTCAGAGACCAAAGTGCTTCCTGAGGACTAGGGCGTGTAATCCAGAGACTCCCAGCTTCAAAAATTCTTTTCACCTTCCTGCCAGATTTCTCGGTTCTGATTACTGTTTCTCTTTAGGCATTAACTTCCTTGTTTACTGTTATTTTAAATAGCCTTCAAATTATTTCATAAAAATACCTGGACTTCATATTTTCATTCAAATTTTAGTTCAGTCAGTCCTCCCTGTAAAATGCAGGTACGAGTAAACTCTTTTTTGATTAATGTTTTTACTTTGTGACCGATGTGAGGAGGTCATGTAGGAATACAATGGAAAAAGATATTAATCCGTCTGTGCTTTTGTTAGACTCTCTGGGTCTAACTTTAAAGAGACATATTTTTCTTCCCTTTTTTTTTTCTCCTGCTATGAAAGCTTCCAGCTGCCCTTCCTGCTGCTGCACATTCCCTACCCAAGTGGGAAAGAGAGTGGAGAACTGACTTGGTGTGGAGCGGTTTCCTGACATCTCTTTGGTGCTCCTGCCTCTGCTGCAAAGGGAGAGCCTCAGGCCCCATCCCTCCCGGCTGAGCCTGTCCCGCTGTGGGGTGGGGCAGGGCCAGGCCTGCTCAGGGAGAGGCCCTTGCTCACACTCGTTGCCGCGGCAACCAGGGTCAGCTGACCCGGGTGTTTACCCTGCGGGAGGGTTACACCTGTGGGCAGGTCAGGTGACCCACACTGACCAATGGGGTGTTCCATCCCATCTGCCCTGCTCCGTGTGAGAGCTGAGGGAGCAGAGGGGTCGGGCTGGCTCCTCTCTGGGGGCTCTTTTGTAAGGGGCTTGTCTTCTTTGGGTCTTCCCCACTTGGGGAAGAACTTGGGTTCTTCAATGTAGTGCTTCTTCAGTGTCTCTCTTCAATGACTGACATCTGAGAGGGACCCCATCATCTCGTCTGCCTTTTGATCCTGGTCAGTGTGTTCCAGTTCCCATTTGTCTCTGAGTCCAGTCTGGAGCTTTCCCAGTGCCTGACAGTGATGTCTCCCTGGGAGTTTGGTGTGGTTTTGTGTGTATTTTGTATCTGTTTCATTATATCCTTTTTTATTTTATTATTAACATTTAAGTAGTTTAGTTTTTTCTAAACTCATAAATCTCTTTATCTCTCTTCTTTCTCCTCAGGCAGTGAGAGTTGGGGGAGAGCATCTACCATCTTGTCATTGGCCAGCCTGGCCCAAAACACAACACTCTCCTGTCAGAATTCTCTTCAGGGGCAACTTGCTACAGTAGTAGGTTACTGTTGTGTGTTAGGTGGCTGCTACGCGATCTAACAGAGCGCCATAGATACGTTATAGTTGTGGCAATGCTTGTGCTGAGGTTTGCAAGCAGACCTCTGGATAAAGAGAAGTCCTTTTCCCTGAAAACAGAGGTTTCCATTTCTGAACTTTCAAAACCCTGTTTCAGAAAAAAGGAGAAAAATGCTTCTATCAGAATAGTAAAACAAACATGTTTGTAGGGGAGGAAACATTTTAAAATGACAA
The DNA here is from genome assembly GCA_013400035.1 of Rynchops niger. Lineage (NCBI taxonomy): Eukaryota > Metazoa > Chordata > Aves > Charadriiformes > Laridae > Rynchops > Rynchops niger. The sequence continues at coordinate 47,694 of VXBH01004000.1, forward strand.
TTAACTGTTTAACTTGGATGGGCTTGACTTTTCTAAACAAAAATGTTGGTGCTTTTTACAGATTGTGCTGGTACCCAGTAAAACACACCTGGTAGTACCTATACATCCACACCTACCCGTGCTCATACACACACACAAGAATGGTAAAGGAAAAAAAGTTTTACTACATTGAATTTAATATCTTGATCTCCTTGTCCTAATCTGTGTGCCTTTCACTTTCAAATGGTTTCTTCTTCATCATACTGGTCTGCTTTAAATAGCATTAAAACAAATAAAACCCCCTAAGTCTGATCTTCTGCAACCTGATTAGAGGGATTTTAGCTACTGACGCCTACTTTTAGTAATATTGTCCTACACTTTGACTACAGGATCCATTGCTGTTAATTCTGTATATCCACCACTTTCAAGCTTAAATATCAGGTGCTAAATGCAGTATTACAGCTGGCTATATTCTTTTAACTCTGGGTGTTACTTGATCAAAGATAACCTGGTGAGAAATAAATTTAAAAACATGCCTTGCTGGATAAATAGAAACTAATCAGGAACTTTAAAGTGATATTTTAAAAATTGTCTGCATTATGTTTTTGGTGACTTTTGCTGAATCCTCATGCATGTCTAGTCATGTAATCACTTGAGAACCTGGAGTGAACTGAAGAAAAGTGTTCAGAATTGATATATCTCCTGCAAACTCTGCTCCTGGGCAGAACAAATTCACTAGAGATGAGAAACCTCGGAGTTGATCATTGAGGCCAATTAAATGAATTACTGTAGAAGAGCAGAAGATAATTCATGAGTGACATGTAATCTGTTCTAATTTTATTGCACAAAAAGTTACTGTGCGTAGTTTCAGTGTCTGTAGTGTACTGTGTGATATGAGTATCACACTTTTAAAAAAGATTTTTTGTGGTCCTGCAGTCAGTTTAGTCTTTTGTTATAGATGTGTAATATATTGTTCTCCATTAGAAATGTTGTTAGAGAAGCCCCACGGAGATAAATGTCATTCTGTCATATTTATATTTTGTACGGGGAGACAAAGGGTCCTTCTGACCTGTGGGCATAAATCGTAATTTATTATGAAGAGTGCTCTTTTACCACAGATAAATCTGTTAGCTTTTGACGGTTTAAGAGGCTATGTCACAGACAGAGAGAAAAAATTGTTTACATTTTAATTCCCTTTCACTGAACTACCTTACAGCAAGTCAGATCTTGAAAAAAAATTAAATGGCAGCAATGTAGATGGATATGTAGAATGGACAGAATGAATGTCTAGACGGATCTTTTACCTTGTTATAAGCCAAAGTGTCGTTTGGTTTGTGTATGTCTGCTCATTTAAGTGGGACATGAGGTACTACTTATTGTTGACTTGCCAGTTGCTTGACCTAGATAGCAAGTAAGCGCAGGAAAAGAACATTTTTGTCATATGCTTCTTTATTTTTGCCTTCATTATTGGAAACGGGTAAGTAGTCTTTAACTTTTTCTATTATCTCTGTCTCGCAGTACCTTAAAAAAAGTCAGCATGTGTTATGTTGTAGAGGAAGGGAAATATAATGCAGCGAGTATAGGCACAGTAAGGCTCTGCTATCTCTTATGTTGCCTCTTGTTCAGCATAAAACTACATTTTTTCCAGTCTTTGTTCAATCTATCCCTTTTAAATTGTGGTTAGACATACATTAATCCTGAATGACAAGGAATCTATAATTAATGTGTCTCAGGTGAATGTCATCACTGAGGTCTCAGTCATTTTCTCTTTTATGAATCTTCATAAACCACTTAAAATGTCTGCCTTAATATCCTTTAAAATGTTATTCAAAATTGTCTTACATCTCCTCTAAATTGTTACATCTAGGTGATGTGTTTGTCTCTCTGGATTATGAGTATGTTTAGCTATGACTGTAACTACAGACAAAAAATACTGACCTAGATACACACACAGAAATGAAATGGCTTCCCTCACCTTGCACAAAATCTTGGTGAGATTTGCTTTGGTAGAGTTCCTTACATAATTATTTAATGTCACCATTTCCCCTCCTACTGAATATGCTCTGTAAAGTGTTAGGTCATGAATATCTCAGGCAACTCAGAAAATATGAAAAGATAGAAATGGAACAAAAAATAAAAATTCTCATTTTATTTTCAGTACAAATGGAAATTGCAAATAGAAATGTTCTCCTTATACCTCATTTGCGAACCGTACTACAAAATCAATACAGAACAGTACTTTTCAAATCCTGTTTTGAAACAGACTGTTCTATTGTGTGAAGATCTCATCACATAAAGGTTGTTTGGAAACCTGCTGATTTCATGTTCAAATATAATTTGACTTTAGCATATAGAAAAATAGCCATGGTCATCCATGCAAAGTTGTTATTTGCAAATTCTGTGTGATTTTTTTATTGATTGAAGGCAGAAATCTAGCAAATGTTTTGTCACAGTCACAGAAATCACTGACTTGAAAAACACAAAAGCATTATATCTCCTGATCACACCACAGTGCCACTGCTGTAAGTAGCACCGAGTATATCATCCGAACATGGGAAGGCTACAACCTGTTTTTATGCATTTAATCAAATTTATCCTGTCATTAACATAAAAACAACACTTATGGCCACTGTCTTGACTGTGGCCATAAGTTAAAGATAGCCACCACTCAGTGGGGTTATTCAATAAAGTCACTAACTTCACCACCCCACCCCCCCACCCCCCCAAAAAAAAGAAGGAAAAAAAAAAAAGAATCATCACGTAAAATACTTTCATAACTGTTCTACAAATTCAGAACCAATCTTTGTGCCCTGCTGCCTGAAGATAGGGGAGAAGGCATGAGTAGTGGAGATACGTGATAAATAATAAAAACCCTCCCCTCCAAAACATAGCTTGATGTAGGCTACTTTACATTAAATAATGGACAAAACTACCAGAAGTAGAGTAGCACCCATTGCCTTCTACCTCCAATTGCATTGAAGAGGACAACAATAGAGGATGTGATTATCCACTCTTTTTATACCACTTTCCTATGGAAACAAGATTATTTCTGCTACAGATGTCTGGGTGTCTGACAGCTCCACTTTTTCATATTTTCATCCTTTGACCTTAAATTGACTTAAAGGGACTTGAATGCCTCTCAAAAGAGGGGACAAAAAGGAGGAAAATATACTGCGAATTCTCCTTTTTTTGTTTTTCTTTTTTAGGCCACTGTCCTAGTTTGAGTGACACAGGATTAATTTCTCTTTCAGCAATTTTACTTTCCAATAAGGTCTCTTCTAATACTTCAAAAAACTGCATTTCTAGAATACTCTAGTGTCTGAATTTGTGAAAATATTTACTTTATAGCCAGCTATGGTATGTGGGTTTCAAGGTCTCAGTGTTTTGAGCCTTGCCAGATGTAGGGATGAGGAGGAGCAAGACCTGGGCACTTGACCCAGGCTGGCCAACAGGATTATTTTATACCATGAACGACACATTCAATATAAAGTAGAACATTTGCTGAGGATTTCTATCTCTTCCTTGATGGCTACAGTCCTGAGAACTCGCCCCAGTGCCAGATGCCTGAGCCCTTCCCTTCCTTCCCTCAGCGCTCACAGTGTCTGACATTTGCTGTCCCCTGCTGGGAGTGCACAGCTTCCTGCTGATAGAATGGGCTCAGGATAATCCTTCTGTACTTTATATTGGTATCGGGATCAATATTGGTTCTTCAGTATTATCTGTTCTTACTCTGTTAAGTCTGGTTCTCTGAACTCTTGGGTTTCCTTGTTTTTTCCCCCAATTCCCCTTCCCGGGTGGGGAGGGGTCATCGGGTGATAGAATAACTGTCAAAATGACAACAAATTATTGTGGGTTCTTCAAACCGTAACAGCCACTTTAACAAACATATTATATTAAGTATGAATTCTAAAAGAAATCGTACTTACCTGCCAATGTTTTCCCTACAAGTATCCAGCTGTACAGGGGTTTCTTATCACGATAGTAAAAGCCTGCATAACTGAAGAAGATAAAATAGAGGAGGAGAAGAATTTCAGTTGGAGAAGATAAAAATAGCATCATTTTAACTAATTTTAATACTTGATTAGAAGGAAAACATTTAAAAAGTCCATCTAGCCTTCTAAATGTTCAAAGTTTACGGAATAGCCTTTCCTATAACTACAATATTAGTATGTGAAAAAATTCTTATGCACTAGCAGTGACCCACCTTATAGCACCTGGTTAGTTTCTTTAGAGGGAGAATCACCTCTCAGTGTTTGATCTCAGTGCTGTGTCTGCAGTTAGTACAGAAAAGAAAATATTTTGCTTGACAATGTGGCTGAGGATCTGAGGACTGGTGATTATCTTACTATATTCGCTTGTAGAAACTCTGAAGCTGTAGAATATGTTAGGGCCACAAGAAAGCTATTGATGATTCTACCTTGACTATGCAAGAACATTATGCTGCAAAACAGAGTTACCAAAGAACTGAGCTGCACAGATTTGATGCAGGATCAAGGTGGAAATGACCTGGAAGTCAAAAAAAGTAACAAAGCAAAATTAATAGCATTTTACCCATATGACGTGTGCATACTTAGTTTTTTACAGATGTATAAGCAAAGTCTTAGTTGTCTTTCTGCAGCATCATCAGTAATGAAAAAGATGTGTCAGTTGCTGTGCTACTAGAGGTTTTGATGCCTGACATTCTGAATCCTGAAACACTTGCATTCCACTTCAAGATTTCAGGGTGACTTAACAGAGTCAAAAGTCAGGGATAAGAAAGAGCAACAGTGTGAACATGCTTTGGTGCTGCCAGTCTCCCCAGGGCATCATGGCCTCTGCCCAGGCTGGCTGGAGAGAGCAGCCTCTCCATCAGAGGCTGTGAGGAGTCTGCACAGCCTCCTGGAGTGACAGTATGGGCAGCAGTACACAGGCACCCACACCTTGAGGTGTGTAACTGGCACAGTGGGGTGCTTCTCACTAGTGTGAGCATTAGTAGATTACAGGTAATGGCATCAGTATATGTAAAGCTGGAGCACCCACATCTCCAACATACTTGCACAGACCTCCAGGAGTGTGCAGTACTACAAGCTACAAAGGTAAATGATACTATCAAGATCAGATTTTTTTTACCTGTCATATAAAAATAGTAGAATAGGACATGACTTTTGATAACAAATATCAGGAATAAAATCCATTCAGGCAAATTTAGTAACTCTTTACAATCTTATCTCAGTATCTTTCCTTGAAAACATGACAGAATTGTTCCCTACAAATTAACAAAACATTTAAGCAACTGCAAAAATGCACTCTTCAAGCAACACTATAACTCATTGTTGTGAATGACTTTTCGTTGTTTGTTTTCTATTTCTTTTCTCATTTTGTAGTTACATGTGTTGATATTCTTTTTATTTGTTAAGAAATTTATTTCTCCTGTTTAAGGAATCCGGAAAGGTAAAAAGGTAAATGCCAAAAAGGTAATGATATTGTAACATAAGATCAGATCAAGTTGTCTGACAGTAGCTTCAATCTGGTGACTTTCTAGATAAAGAAAAAAAGTCTTAAATCTTATACTCAATGTCTTCAGACCATGCAGTTCTGAGTACGTTCAGAATGAAAATTTCAGCAAACATTTTGACTAGCCAGTGAGTTTTCTTATTATCTTTTATGTATTTAGCTTTAGAAAGAAAAAAAAAAATTACGAGAATACTAAGTAAGGATTCATAAATATTTTAAACTTTCCATAAAATGGTATTTCATCTTAGAAAGAGTAGCAGAACTATTTTAAGACACTGAAATGAAATCTTTCCTATTTTATGAGGTGTATTTAGAAAATAATGATGTTTAAATAATAATACCAAACTTATTTTACAGTAAAATGTAAAATAAACTTCCTTTTATGTGAAATAATTCTGTCCAAATTAATATTTTTATCACTATGAAAAGTGCTTTTGTTTCTTTTAAATATTTTTTATTAGGGAAACCTATTTGCAAGTTAGCTGTAAAGGAAAACAATGATTTCAAAATTACATACTCTACCTAATGTTCTTCTATGTTTTGTGGATAACTATTTTCTTCTTTGCTCTTCTGTTTGAAATGCAAGGGTTGCCGTATAGCTGAAATCATTCTCTGACAAGCAAATCTTTCTGTATTATCCTGATAGGAAAACACTTCTAGGGGTTTTCTGTGGATTTTTTTAATTTTTTGTTGCCAGACAAAGAAGCCATCATAACTGAAAGATGAACATTTCAGATGTGACCTCAACAGTCTAGAATATTTTTGTAGCAGAAAAAAACTTTGTTGTTACTAGAATCTGTGGACCAAATAATATATTTTTTAATCATAAAAGGTTGTTACGCTAATATGAATGCTTTAAATACTTTTCCCGAAAAGGAGCACTGCCTTTGTACTGACGTATTCACTGAGTGAATAGATATTCACTCAGTATTTCTGTATGTTTTAGATTATGTCTATGCGTTCCACAGTAGAAAAAAGAAAAAAAAAAAAAAAAAAAGAAAAATTATGTGCCTCAAAAGGGAACTAAAATCTCTGTAAATGAAAATGGGATATATACTGTAAAACACTTTCATCAGTTGACCTTTTGTTTCACTGAGCTGTATGAAAGTAAGTATGTGCACTAACTCAGACTTTTGGAATAGACTTTTATTATTTAACTGTATGTACATTAGCAGATGCGTGATTAGTGAGGAAGTCCACATCATTGATTAGATTGGCCAGCCTGTGATTCAGCTATAATCCAGGTTCATATTTTTGCTGTGTAATGGGTTTTAAAACCAATAGCTTCCTAAAAATGCAGATAAAAGATGAATGGGACTTTTGAAAGCACCACAGCTTTTAAGTGCCACTGAAATCAATAAATAGTAGTAGTGAGATCCAAAAATGCACTTAGGCATCTGAAATACAAGATAGTCATCTGAGACCCACAGGGTGATTTAAAAGCGTTTAGGTACTAAGAGTCAAAGGTATTTTAAGTTTGCACCTGTCTCATTGCAGCGAAGGCCCAGGAGATAGTACTGCTACTTTGGCAGAAGAGCATGTTGAGGGGTACCTTCATTCCCCATGGTAGGACTAGGCTGCTGTACGGTCAGGGTGGGAGTCTTATGGGGAGAGACAGGAGGACATGTGACTATGAAACTTAATATTTTGAGTAATTTGGAAGAAGGACCAAAGCTTGGCTTCTCATTTGGGGACTATTTCTGCTTTTATCCGATGTTCCACACAAAATCTGGATAGTATCTGGGTCACAATGCTGCCTTGCACTCACTGGCACAATAGCTTAGTAGCTAGAATATGCTCCTGCAGAGTGACAGGCCTGATTTGAAAAGAAGTAAGGCCAGAGTTGATGATTATTGTGAACATAGAAAAAGTGCATAGAGGCACTTTCTTGCTCTCCTGCTTCCTGTCTTCTTAAAACCAACCAACCAAACCAGACAGCTATTCAGTTGCCTCTAACCAAATAGGCACTTCAAGCTTACACATCCTCAGTTCATTGTGCTGGTATATGTGGTACATGTGCCAGTATGTGCGGTATATGTAAGATTTCCCTCCACTGGATAGGGAAGCTGCATGCTTTAGCCACTGTCAGCTTTCAAAATCTTACCACATGTGACATTGTGCTCTTGTAAACCCATTTGTCCTATTTTATACCTCGGTGTACCTAAACATTTTTAAGAGGTTTACTTTTTCTGCATCTGAGCTTTTCTATTTGTTTGAGATAATATTTTCCAGCCTCTCTTGGGTGTTTTGAAGATGGTAACGTTAATGATTGCAAGGTGATTACATTTTTCTGTAACAAGAACAATATAAATACCACATATAGATTTCCCAGTATTACATTTCAAGAAAAGACAAGCTCATTTCAGATAATTGCAGCGCAGATAATCTGGGTCACCGCAAGTATAACTGCTGAAGTGAGTGGTATTTTATCATGTTGTCATGAAACTTTCTGGACCGTGTCCACACTTGGGCTTACTATGTCCTTTCATGAATTATGGGGCAGATGAACAGTTGTTGGACTAGAGACAGTACTTTTCAAAGTGCAGTCAAGGTCAAAATGAGCAAATTGAAGCAGAAGTATGTTTCTAACAAGTATTTCCTTCCAGAATAAATAAAGAAAGCTTAGTTCCTTAGCATGGAATAGGAAACTAGCAAAACTTCAGCCTTTAAAAGGAAAGAAAAAGTCAGTCACGTGAAAATTGTTTTCCATAGTTACAAGAAAGAACTATCCAAACCCAAAAGATGAATTATTTGAATTTGGAGAAATATATGCTACATTAATGCTAAAATTCTGGAAGAAATTCCAGTTTGCTGATATCTTTAGTATTATTTAGAGTTCCAGTTATAGTCCCTACATCTCTATAAATATACAGTACATATTTAAAAAAAAAATCCAGGTAGAGGTGACAACAATGATAAAATTCACAGAATGTCTTCCAGTCAAGGATGTAGTTAGAATGGTTTGGTTTGGAGTAGAGATAAATGAGGAAGAGGGGTGTGTGGAAGTTTAATAGAGAATTCAGTATTGTTCATTATGCAAAAGCCAGTGGTAGCCTAAATTATCAAGATTAAAATTAATAAAAGGGAGTAACCTAAAACATCGAGATAAAAAAAAAAAAAAAGTAGTGTTGTCATACACAGAACTCAGTCTTTCTGTCATCTCTTTCCACTGCTTTCCTTTTTGCATCTTTCCTTTTCTCTCAGTTCAGTAGATAATACAACCTTGTAAAGTATTCCATTAAAGTATTGTAGATGAATGTGTGTGTACATATATATATGTAAACTATATACTGCATTAAATATAGAAAGCATACATATAACACATACACAATTGATTCAAAAGAGATACGACAGAATGCTCTAACATTGATGGGTATTAAAGAAAAAAGCTAGATATAGAGCTGGTGGATCTTTAAGGATGCTTTCCATTGAGGGCAGGAGTTCATGATCCTCAGGAAAGGAGGGCAAGAAATTGCCACGGGTGACTTGAGGCCTGCTGGTCAAGCTAAAGAGCAAGAAAGAGATGCACAGGCAGTGGAAGCAGGGACAGGTGTCCTGGGAAGAGTACTGGGATAGTGCCTGGTTGTGTAGGGATAAGGTCAGGAAGGCCAAGGTGCAGCTGGAGCTGAACTTGGTGAGGGATGCAACATCCTTCTCTCTAAACTGGAAAGAAATGGACATGATGGGTGGACTGTTGAACGGATAATTTTTTTGTTTGAGAAACCAAAGAAACAAAGTCTTTCTAAAAGATGGAAATCAAGAAGTTCAAAGGAATATTGACTTCTAGATTGCAGTTTCAGAGAACTAAGGAAAATAAACAAGTAAAACATAGGTGTACTATTTGCTGGGTAAAAAACTGTCTGGATGGCCGGGCCCAAAGGGTTGTGGTGAACGGAGTTAAATCCAGTTGGCAACCGGTCACAAGTGGTGTTCCCCGGGACTCAGTATTGGGGCCATTTCTCTTTAATATCTTTTATCAGTCTTCTGGAGGAGGGGATTGAGGGCATCCTCAGTAAGTTTGCAGAGGACGCGAAGTTGGATGGGAGTGTCTATCTGCTTGAAGGCTGAAAGACCCTTCAGAGGAATTTGGACAGGCTGGATCAATGGATCAAGGCCAATGCCGTGAGAGTCAATAAAGCTAAGTGCCGGGTCCTGCGCTTGGGTCACAATAACCCCATGCAGTACTACAAGCTTGGGGAAGAGGGGCTGGAAAGCTGTCCAGCAGAAAAGGACCTGGGGGTGTTTGTCGACTGCCAGCTGAATCTAAGCCCAGGTGGCCATGAAGGCCAAGAGCATCCTGGCTTGTATTAGAAATAATGTGGCCAGCAGGACTAGGGAAGGGATTGTTCCCCTGTACTCAGCACTGGTGAGGCCCCACCTCAAATACCATGTTCAGTTTTGGGTTCCTCGCTACAAGAAAGACATTGAGGTTCTGGAGTGTGTACAGAAAAGGGCAACAAAGCTGGTGAGGGGTCTAGAGCACAAGTCTTGTGAGGAATGGCTGAAGGAACTGGGGTTGTTTAGTCTGGAGAAAAGGGGGCTGAGGGGAGACCTTATGGCTCTCTATAGCTACCTGAAAGGAAGTTGTAGAGAGGTGGGGGTCGATCTCTTTTCACAAGTAAAAAGATATAGGATGAGAGGAAATGGACTCAAGTTGTGCCAGAGGAGGTTTCGGTTGGATATTAGGAAACATTTCTTCACCGAAAGGGTTGTCAGGCATTGGGACAGCCTGCCCAGGGAAGAGGTTGAGTCACCGTCCCTGGAGGTATTTAAAAGACGTGTAGATGCGGTGCTTAGGAGCATGGTTTAGTGGTGGATTTGGCAGTGCTGGGTTAACGGTTGGACTTGATGGTCTTTAGGTCTTTTCCAACCTAAATGATTCAGTGATTGTATGATTCTATATTGTGATTTGAGTTGACTTTGAATAAGTCAGTAAAAGACCAGGTTATTGTCCCTGTAATTTAGTGGAATTGAAGGAATAAAAATACATTCTGCTAAAGTTCTTTGGGTAAACCATGATTTAATTTGTTGAAAAAAATGAAGCCCTGAATGTAACATTTTGATGCTCATAAAAGGGGAAAGAAAAAACAGATTTACTACAAAATGAAAAAGATTTTCAACCCCTGTTTTTTTGAGCTTAAATTTTTAGGGAAGAGCAGAGCGTTTAAAACATCTTACATAGTTTAAAGCACTGCTTTCCATTGAAAAGTTTGTGTGTGTGTGCATTTTTGATAAATTATACCTTGATGCCTTTGAAAGTCTCAACATATTGATGATAGTTGTGTATCTTAGAGTTAAATGGTAAAAAAAAAAATTAAACAAACCTTCTTTGATATCTGTGTTATCTGAGGTAAAAAAAAAAGGGGAGGGCAATCTAAGTAACATAATTCTTACTATGTGAAATGTATGCAAAAGAACTGTAGTTGTCAGAGAAACACCTACATTTCCTGGCAAATACTCAGTTGTCAAAAAGAAATGCAGGGTTACCTGGACAAGATCACATAAATAAGCAAATCCGCATAACCAGTATCACAAATACTTGTTTAGAAACTCTGGACAAAGATATAACAGCTCACATTTGCTTAGCAAAAGGCCATCATTCTGCATTATGTATAGATGTAGTCACTTTGAAAAGGAATGAAGAACTGATCTAAAACCAAGCATACTATTGATCGTTCAGTGATAAAACAATGTTTCTCATCACAGCAATTTTTCTCTTGATGTAGGCTATGCTAATGATGCACAAAAACCAAACACGTCATGGGCAAGCGAAGGATTTGCTGATTTCTCATAAACTCTGTTATATTGTAAGACATAAATTTGACACTAGAGCTCAAGTCAATAATGTATGAAAAAAATACCATAGGCTTTTGAAACGCATCTCTTCCTATAGTATATATGGTATTTCCATTAGAGCAGCTAAAAGCAGATTCAGAGTCAGCATACTGCAGCTTCCTTCTTTCAGCATGGGCGTCCAGCTCCCTGGTTCCCAACTGAAGTTTTAAGCTGAAGAATAGCTTCCTCCGGCCTTAAATGACCCAGAACGTTACTGTTATACAGTGACTACTGGCTTGGTTGGACCTTTACTACATATTTCTGATGGATAAGCATCAATTATAAGCTTAACTTTATATGTAAGTATTTTATTTATAATCTGGTTGTATATACAGACAAGAAATGTGATACACTGAGTTTGAAGTAAGTAATTTTCACTTCAAAGCCAGCAGTTATGGTGCAAGCAAAGAATACCATAAAAACTACTAAAGCATTCTCGGAAGAAGAAGGATGAATGAAGAGAGATTTTGCAGAGAATGAAATTTCCTTCCTGTAGAATTCTTTCTTTCAGGATCTAGACTTCATAGTATCTAATTTCAGTAATATTATTGAGCTGTTTCAGCTTTGAATTTGCAGTTGTTCCTTCCATTTTCTCTGTCAAGGCAGAAGGCTATGGCTTATAAATACTACACACACTTCCATCTTTTAGCATCACTTTCTATTTCTTCCTGAATTATAGCACTATTTGCGTAACAGAAATAAAATTCAGCGTGGTAATACTCAAACTGACTCTGCCTCACAGAGCAGTTGTATGTTTTCCATGTCTTTGCAAAGTTTTATGACCACAGATTAATAAGAAATTGCTTTATCTAGCTACAATAATATTCAGTATAGCATTTCTTAGCTGTTACATAAGTAAAAGTTAATTTCTGTTTTTTATTCTTATTACTATATTCATGATTTTGTGTTCATGATGCTAAGTTTTCCAGTCTCAGGATGCAACCAGACATGACGCAGCTGCCTGACTTTATCACAGAAAAACAAGATGAAGGACAGGAAAGGAAATAAGGAAAATGCAAATGCTTGAGACTTTATTTTTAGTGAGCATTATTCAAAGAATATCATTATAAATTCTTGAATAACATAGGAAAATTTGTGGATAGTGTTGTAAAAAATCTGCGAAGTAATAAAGGGAGCAATGAATTAATTGTGGACTGATAGACTCTTTTGGGTAGTGTTCAGCATACGACTCTGACAGAACATCAGTGATTATCAGTGACTACACCGTAGTTTTTTACAGGGGTTTCCATAACCCTTACTAGATGGTTGTTGCCAGAAGTACCCAACGTATTATATTTGTTTACACCTTCCACATCACCTCTGAAGTAGCTTCCAAGCAATCAATACACAAAAAATACTGTGCCTGGGCTTTTTTAACAAAACTTTGTAGATTTTTCTCATATGAATCCTATAGGGTTTCCAGAAAGCAAGAAAAATCTCACGCAAGTCTTACTGAACTTCCAGGAGGTTGATTTTTTTGGTGGTTTTCCCAAAGAAAGTACTCTGATCTCATAAATCTCCTGTGTCAAAACAGATGCCTATTCTTCTGAAGATCCTGTCCCTTTCTATGAATTCTCATTGTCCATAATTGTGGGGCTAATGTGTTGCATTCTTGTTTTTTTTTTTTTTTTTTAAAGACCAGATACTACCACTCATGTAAATCACGGAAATAAGATGATGCTTTGTGACATGCTCAGTAATATGATTTTGTCATTACTAATAGAAGGCCATGGCCTTTATACTGACCTAGCATTACAGGGTGCCAGGACCAGTTGGAGCTGCTTCCCTTGGCTCAGGTTGATTTTAGCTGGTTTTACTTGACAGGTGGCCTAGTGACCAGTGCCTCACCAGTTTTGGAAGAAGCTCTGAGAGTACCTAGTGCCAGAGGAAAAGGGCAAATATTAGCAGGTCTTGTTGTACAGCAGTTTTAAAGATACTGAGGCTTTTCTGTATGAATGTAGACTATGAGTGCTGGCACTGTTTGCTTTATTTTGATGAGACATTTAAGATTTTAATCAGGTTAACAAGAAATATTATGCTCCATGTGTTTGCTGTATTTCCAGAATGGCCTATTTTCTGAAGTGCCTTATGTGGTTAACAAAGAAAGGAAGTGTTCACCTCTCCTACAAGAGTTAAATAGAGTCCTGAATACCTGCAGTGGATTATCTGAGTGGTTGCTTAGCCTGAGCTTGTCTTTCCTGGAGCCACAGCTGCTGGACCAGCACAGGTGTCCGCCGAGGCTGTTATCCACCAGCTTTCTTTGCTTACAGTGCACATCCCTATAACTGAATTTATATAGGTTTTGTTTGGTTTCTTTTTTTTTTGCTTTGTCTTGGTAGTGCTTCTTACCTACATTAACTGACTGTGTAGAGAGAATTTAGGAAGACTAAGACTCTAATTCAGACAACTAACTAAAATAGTGACTGTGTATACTGTCTCTCTCTTCCTATTATTTGCACAAGCATATTAAAGGAAAAAAATGAAAATCTTCTATTATAGATAACCCATAATCCAGGAGGAAGTAGTCAGTGATCTGCTTCTGCACCTAGACGCACATAAGTCTATGGGGCTGGAGGGGATTCACCCAAGAGTACTCAGGGAGCTGGCAGGAGAGCTCACCAAGCCCCTCTCCATCATTTGTCAACAGGGGAGGTACCAGATGACTGGAGGGTGGCTAATGTGATGCCCATCTACAAGAAGTGTCGGAAGGAGGATCCGGGCAACTATAGGCCTGTCAGCCTGACCTCGGTACCAGGAAAGATCATGGAGAGGATCGTGAGTGAGCTCTCACGGCAAGTGCAGGGCAGCTAAGGGATCAGGAGACCCAAGGGATCAGGGCCAGCCAGCATGGGTTTAGGAAAGGAAGATCCTGCTTAACCAACCTGATTTCTTTCTATGACCATGTGACCTGCCTTCTGGACGCAGGGAAGGCTGTGGACATTGTCTATCTGGACTTTGTTAAGGTCTTTGACACCGTCCCCCACAGCATTCTCCTGGAGAAGCCGGTGAATCATGGCATAGACAAGTGTACTCTTTGCTGGGTTAAAAACTGGCTGGATGGCCATGCCCAGAGAGTTGTGATTAATGAGGTGAAATTCTCTTGGCGGCTGGTCACCAGTGGTGTCCCTCAGGGCTCAGTTTTGGGGCTGGTTTTGTTTAATACCTTTATCAATGATCTGGATGTGGGGATTGAGTGCCCCCTCAGTAAGTTTGCAGACATCAAAGTACATGGGAGGGTTGATCTGCTTGAGGGTAGGAAGGCTCTACAGAGGGACCTGGACAGCCTGGATTGATGGGCCAAGGACAACTGTAGGAGGTTTAATAAGGCCAAGTGCTGGGTCCTGCATTT
>VXBH01004000.1:62502-84878 GCA_013400035.1 Rynchops niger
CTGGAACAGCCTGCCCAGGGAGGTGGTTGAGTCACCATCCCTAGAGGTATTTAAGAAACGTCTAGATGTGGCGCTTCAGGGCATGCTCTAGTGGCAGAGAATGTAGGGTTTTTTTTGTGCGTGTATGGTTGGACGTGATGATCTTAAAGGTCCTTTCCAACCATGAAGATTCTATGATAACAGTTTACAGCTTGCCATCTAACTTGGTTAACATGCTGAATACTAGAATACAAAATTAGTTTGGGAAAAATTAGCAATAAGATTTACTCTGTCAATGAAAAGTTGTCGAAGGGAAAAGAGACATTCCTGATGCTAGACAGCACTGTAGTAGTTCAGCAGTACTCCTGAACTAGCAAAATGACGGGACAAACCTATTCCATTTAGTCTGATAGCAGAACATGAATTATAAATTACACTATATTAGTCCCTTGTTGCTTGATAACCTAATAATATGAGAATAGCATTTACTGCTTACCAGTGATCTGAAGGTTGAAAATGGTTTTATTCTCTTCCGTGACCATAAAATGATCAACACTTATTTATAGCTGATTTAAGGAAGAAGTAAATGGAAGCCTGTCTATTCTAAGTGAATGATGGGTGTTTTTTTTGTGTTTTTTTTTTTTTTTTTTTTTTTTTTTTTTTTAACTCTGCTGGAAATGTCTGAGTCTTTTTTTCTTTATACAAAAAATGTATTTACCAACATTTTTTTGAGGTATAATTTTCCATTTTTTTCATTAAGGATTTGAATTTCAAAGGACTACTCAAGTGGGGGAAACTAGAGTCACGGTCATATATGTTCTTCTGTCTGTTTTCATATACAAATTAAACTTTAAAAAGGAGATCTGTTTATAATTACAGATTTGACCCATTAGCTATATACCATATATACTGCTGCTGACATCCTAAGTGCTGTGACAGCATATTGGAGCAGTGAGAAATTTAAAATTATTTAATACAATAATATAAAATAATTTCATACTACACAGCCATTACAATCCAAGGTGGGTTTTGGGTTTGTTCTTTTTTTTTTTTTCTTTCCCCCTGCAGTTGAAGTCCCTCAGAATGGCTTTAAAAATATTTCATTTTACCTTGGTCTCTCATATTTGCTCTGGCAAAAGAAGAAATTAGTTATTGTCTCCAAAATATAACTACTCATTTACTTTTGGTTTCTTTATAAACCTGTGAGAATAATTCAGAAAATACAAGGAAGGCAAGTCTGATTAATATTATATCATTTGGAACTGCAAACATAATTTTGGTATTCATGAGGACAAAACAACAGACTTTTCATGAACCTGTGTCCTTGAGTTGAAAGATATATTTGTTGCTTATAAATATTTCGGTAAAAGCAGTGAGAAAGAAAGACAAAGAAATTAGAAGTTAAAAAAAAATGTTCTGGAGCTGGTTGTAGGTTTTTATTTTAATTGATCCCATATTAATTTACTGAAAACAAAATTACTGCCTTGTGATATATTGGCCTTTGGAATGAGTTCTCATACAAATCACTGAAGTAAAAAAGTATTTTTTTTCTTTTCCCAGTTTTTCATTTTTTTCAAATTTGTATATAATTACAGCTGTTGCAAACAATGTAAGTAACTATGGAGAAGAGGAAACAACAAAGGAAGAAAGCACAACTGTAAAACTTGAATTGAAGAAATAAGGCTTCTGCAAATTATCATTTTCCATGACACAATTCAGTTTACTTAAGAAACAAAAACAAGAAAAAATGTACTGGATGCAGAAATTTACTGGAAATATAGAAGAAATTGGATTAAAAAAATCATAATAATTTCCTTTTAATCAGGTCTACAGAATATGAAAATTGCTTGCCTTCCTGGACGATTGCCCTGGGAAATCTTTAGTTTGGATTTGTCTTTTTCCTTTGGGCTGCTAGACAGTTACTCTCAGATGCAGGATTTTCCTATGATCAATGTACTTATTCTAAAAAGATAAACAAATTGTGAAGTCTAATGAAGCCACTGAGCAGGGGTCACATTGCAAATTTACAACTAAGATTTTTAACATCCTGAACTACAATTTTTTTGATTGATTCTGAATTAGTAGTAAGAACTTTTGAAGAGTTAAAGCCATTCACGTGGAGGAAATCCTGTATTGAGTTTACAACAGTTAGTCAGTTTTACAGTGAGTCTAAGTTTGGTTTGCTACACGGTATTCTGTGCAACCAGTTTTTTCTTGTTAGGTCTTTTAGAAATTACGGGTCTATCATACATGAATTTCCACTTGACTAAAGAGATTCGGAGAATAGATACGGTAGTCTAAACAAGCATTTATTTTTAACACGGTTAGGAAGCTTGTAAAATTTATTTTTCCAGTGTATTGCTCAGCCACATGAATAGAATGGGTTCTGCATAAATCAATACTGCATGCAACTGAATGGTGATAAAGACTTACAACAGGACTACTAGGATCTTTATTATGTGGAATTGTAGTTAAATGCCTAAATTTTTAGGAAGAAAAGAGATTTTAACAGAACAGTTCTAGTGAAACTACTTCCTGGTAAACCGTTTCTGAAATCCAGAATAAAAGACTGAGCACAGGAAGAGAATATGTAATATGTCATACCCATATCAAGGCCAGCGATGCCTTTACATCAAGGTAGCAGTTTTTGCATTTTAGTCAATATCTAATTTCCTCTAGACTAATCAGATTGATTTTTGAGGACGAAATTATTGCAGAAGAAGGAATGTCGCTTTTGTAGATTCACAGAGGGGGAAAGGGATGTTCTTGCAGCTTTGGAAATATGTGTGAATAATTTCATTGAATGTTTTCATCAGTCTTCTTTACAGAAAAATACAAGTCATGCACTAAGAAAATCTGCTAGTGACACAGAGCTGGGAGGTTTCATGCAGAAGGAAATAAAACTGTCATACAGGAAAAATAAGATGAACTCGAATACTTGAATACTAGAAACAGAATAACGTATATTAGTACAAAGTGCAGTGCTAAGTATTTATGGAGTAATGATAAGCATTAACAGTCCCAAATATTCAGAAACTATGAATCATGCCTTTTGAAAAAGTCTTATGGAACTGACTTAAAAAATTTAAATTATACATTTAAGATTAATTTTCCTTGCTATTTATTGAGGCTTTGAGCCTTGATTCTTCTCTTGCAGTGTAGTTCTACAATCATAATGGGTGAGAAAACATTCAAAAAGGAAGGAAAAAGTAAGATTGTCACTATATGGCAGGTTATAGGATCCCTAAGGAAAAAAAAAAAAAAACCCAACAAAAAACAAACCAAGAAAACCCCAAAATGGCAGTATTAGTTTGTGACTTGTTGTAGATGAAAAATCATGTCAAGGCAGCAGGTTGTAGAACTTAGGTGAAAGTTTCCAATTCCCATTTAATTTTTTATTAGAAAATACAAACTCTTTTTTTCTTGCTTTTCTAGCATTTATTATAGTTGCTTTGACAGGGAGAGGATATTTCCTGCTGCTATTGTTCTGTGGGGAATACAAGTTTTAAACACTTTCTTTCTCCTTGATCATGATGATTTCAACAGATCTTTGTGGCATCTGGACAAAGAAAAAAGATAAATCTCAGTTTTGAGGAGGTTTTTTGGGAGGTATGTTTTTTTTGGGGGGGAAGGGTGGGGTTCTTCTTTTGTTATTTTGATCCCTTTGATTTTTGGCTTGCTTCCCCTAGAGTATATATAGAAAAAGTGCCGCTTAAAACCCAAAGAACACTAAAAGGGCAAAAAGTGAGGACCCCAACTTTACTGAAGAAGTGTTAAAAACCATAGTGTAAGACTGCTGCCTATGAATTGGTGGTGCTATATCCCACTCAAATTCCCAGAATCCACAAAAAAATGAATCAATTTTTTTGGTTCAGACTTTAATTTATCTTGTGTTGATGTTTCATCTGTCTGTCTAACTGTGTGCAGATATGCTTTGTTGTGCTTCCCGATTCACTTATCACACGGCAGCATTAGTTTCTAGTTTGCTATGCTTTCCCTTCAGCCTGCTACCTAGGATTTTTTTGATGGAATCATGAGACGCAGAGGAGATTAATGTGGCTTTCATGACCTTGTTGGATTTGGTTGGTTTTTTTTCCCATTTGTTTTGTTTCTGTTGCTGTCAAGACACAGTCGTCTGAATGTAAGAGTTCGGGAGCATTTACAATCCTTCCTATGTATGTAACCAATGTATATGCAGTTACATCAGTCTCCAAATCCGTCACATTTTCTGCAGACCTGACTTGGCCAGGAGGGAAATTCAGGGGGAGGATTGTTTCGCACTTGACACCTGCAGCTGTTTGTGGTGTGGATACAAGGGACTTGAGACAATGAAATCTCAGTTTAAAGGTAGTGCATTTGTAGTGTTTATTCAGATAGAGTAGAGGTGGTATTCCTGCAAACATCAATTGTTTACTTATTTATTTTTTAATTTGGGACTCTTAAGTGTTTGTCTAAGGAAAAACAAATAAACATATTTATTTTGTATTGTTGCAGCTTTTGTTTCACTTATAGAATAAGTGATTTGTCCTAGTGTAAACAAGGATTCATAGTTATGCCATATGCTTAGGTAAGGCTGTATTTACGTGACTTCTATACTTATTGGAACATATTACATCTCTGTCCGCTATTTCAAATAGAGGAATTTGCATTTGCCTGGTGATCCTAATTACTTCTGGCTCTTGTAAAATAATAATAATTTAAAAAAAATCAGTCTTTTGTTTACTTGGTTGAATTTCGAAATCTACAGCAGTCAGTAGCAAGTTTTAAGAAAGGGGATTGTTATTTTTTTATTAAAACATATTTACAAAATTAAATATTTCTGCTCTTCAAAATATTTCTATCAGAGATTTCTCAGACATCTCTATTTTTTTTGTATTGACCAGTAAATAAAACTGTAAACGAGTGAAGTGATATGTAAGCCCATTGACAGGAATTACTATAGCATTATATATGTGGCCTTTCAAAGCTTTTGTTACCTTCCATTAGATGGTATTCTCTAAATAAATTACAGTTGGGCCTGTAGTTGGTTTTTCACACAGTTAATTTCATAGCAACAAAAGTGCCTTCTTTGACCTCTAATAGTAAAATAATAAAAGAAATAATTTGAATTTTATTTATTTGCTCAATAATTATGAGGTTCTTTTATAGACAGGAAGATTTTTTTTGCATACACATCCTTATTCTCATACACTGATATCTTAATATAATTATATCAAACAGATTTTTACAATAGTTATCTTCTTAAGAACATTCCTGACACAAGTCATTTTTTGAAATAATTTTCTAAAATTGAAACAAAAAGACAATTATAATGGTCTAGTTCACAAATTGCGGTGTTAAGAGTTTCCATTTAAGTAAATTGTCTAAGTGCATATAATTTTATATGTAATTGTCACTGTTATAACACTGAATTGCTTTGGTTCCAACTATATATAAGTTCAACATATCCACCTACTTCATAGCTTTGTTTGCTCTATTTAGTAATTTGCACTGTGTGAAAGCTGGGAGTTTTGAACGGTGATGAAGCACCGTGACAGCAATAGCAACTCAGTATTTTACTACAGTAAGTTTCCCAAGCAAAGGAGAGATAAGCAGGTAAACTCACGTAGAAGTTAATATTGTAGCCATGATTCACAGGTTGAACACTGGTATAGAATAAATGCTTGGAGTCCATACAAGCTCATTTGATTGAATGGTCAGGTCTACAGTTGTTTAACAATGACTTACCACAAAGTATCACCCATAACAGTATTCATTGTTTGAGTACGGCTGCTTACAATCATTTTAAGACTGGCTGATTCATTTTTTTGGTTTGGTTTTGTAGATCATTTTAGCCACTAAAAGGCTATTGAGTAGTGATCAAAAGCATTTGTGAATTGTGTCAATTTTTTCCGTAACACCTGAAACTTCCATTTCATCTGAAATGAAAATGAGGAAAAAAAATAAAGGTTTCCAAATGTTGAAATAAAATGTTATTTTCATGCACTTAAAAGGGCAATAAAAAAATACTTAAACATTAGATTTGTAATGTGAATTGTAGAGATGAATTATTTTTTCATCCCACCAGCATAAAAAGTGTGAAAGTAGATGGTCCATCCCAAAGGTAGTACCAGGTGACCAATATTCACAGGCCAGAGCACCTGTTGACTGAGTAGCACCAGGAGGAATGCAGAACATACAGTTCAAAGTTAGCCTGGGCTAAGAAGCCAACAAGATTGTCTTGCAGAAGGTGAAACCACTGCACCCAATGCCATTAGGCATCTGTAAGAAATCAGGAGGCTGACAGGTGGACAGAAATCACAACAGATTTGAGCCCTTTTCACCAGGTTAGTCCGGGTTAGTATTCCTTATTCTAGGAGTTTGAGGGGTTTTGGTGGTTTATCCAATAGCCAAGTGGTTAGGTTCCTCAGCTAGTATCAATCTTTTCTTCCTCAAAGGATTTGCAGCCATGTGTTTTACTTGTTAAGTGGGATGTGGTACAATTATAATACTGGATATCTTGTGAGTTTCTCACTTTGTACTGTTCACATACTATTATATTCTGCTTGGCATATTTGAATATGCATTAAGCATGGAATTGGAATTTAGGGGCTTTCCCCAACACACACAAGAAAATACTCCAATTACCAAGAGATAGAATTGATTTCTTTTTTTTCATATCCTGGTTTAATGAAATGATTTTTGGATAAAAGCACTTCTAAATTAAATTCTTCCTTTTCCAGACGTATTCAGTTCTTCATTTCCTTTGCTTTTGTTAATGGACTTGAAAAAGGAATTTTCCATTTTTTGAAAGAAAATGCTTTGCTTGGTGAAAAGTGAATAGTTTTTCTTTTCCTAAAAATGTTATTAGAGAAATAAATAAATTACTAGATTATTTTCCTTTCAGAATTTCTGTTCATCAGTTAAATCACACTAACAGTTACTGAGTTGGACGATGTTTGACTCTTTAAAGAATAATATACACGGTCAGTGTGGTATATGAATATGACTGCCCTTGGAGCAAGAAATTATGTGTTTTAGCAATGTTTTGTTTAGAGGAATTTGGAAATATTCTGCTGATGGAAAAACAGAAAGAATTTTATCTACCAATACCTTACCCTACTCCTAGAGATCTGTAATATTTCCCAAGAAATATTACAAGAATATAGGAGGAAGTTAAAAACTCTGCTGCAAGCTTATTATTGGGGGGTTTTTTGGGGGTTTGTTTTTTTTTTTTTTTAACTTAATGGAATAATTTACTTTTTAAGCCTTGCTATTTAGAAACATATTGAAAATTAATATCTATGCTATATTTTAGGGAAAGAAGTGTGACTTGATAGGAGTCTGATCTGCGCACCAGTTTATGGACCCTTTCACTTTTACTGTGATTATGTTCAGGCAGAAGGAACAGTGACAAATTCTGATTCTGTTTCCTTCAGCCTCTAATAATGAGGATTGATAATGTTCATAGGGTCTCGCCACATAAACTTAGTGAAGTGTAGAAGAGTAGCTGGACTGTTTTGCAAACTTTTTCCTCTGCTTCTCTGTGTGCTGATGATGTTCTTTGTGTTCAAAATTCAAAATCTTTCAGCCTTGTGGACAAGCTAAGTAATGTAGACTTGCCAAGTTAGGAAGATCATTGCAAGTGCATTATTGTTGTATGGAATACTGTATTGTACTGCATATTTTCAGGGATGAGACATAATGCACATATGAGGATCACTGACATTACCAAAGAAATGAGAAGAAGGAACAGCTATCATGTTCTTCTGTGAGAGTATTGCTATTACTAATGTCCACAGTAGCAACAGTGTCAGTAGTGTCATATGAAAAAGATGTCAGAGAGGGACAAAGATTTTCAGTTATATTTGGAGGAAAATGGGCTGGGAGCTGGTGTCAATAAGGGGTTAAAGGCAGTTCCAAACAAAAGAATTAAATGCCCTGTGCAAATCTATCTGGTTACACTCACTGTGCTGCAATGCCAGGCTTGCTTTGTTTCTAATGATATGCGTGAAGAGTGTTTGGCATTTTGTATGCTTTCCTGCAGTATGAAAAAAATAAATAAAAATTACTACACTGTGTCAGAATTTTAAGGGACTTGTGAGAACAGCTTGTATCTATTACTCACTGGAACTCTGGTATAATTCAGACTCAGAAATAATATGATTTAGTGACTAACTATACTCAGTAGAAACACAGATGAATGTAAAATTTGGAATGACATTTATTTAGGATACCTCTTTTTTGCAGTTCATTTTAAGAGTACATATTTACTATTTTTATTAAGCTGTTGCTGCTAAAGTCATTTATTGCTGCTTTTCAGCTTTTGTTTTGTGAATAAATGGCATCTTAGAGATCACTGTGGTGGGACTGTTTAGACAGTGATAAGTGTTAAGGGCAGTTCTAAACTTTAAAACCCAAATTTGCTAAATTCCTCATTAGCATTAAACCTCATGGTTTTTCCGTCTTTCCTCTTCGTGCTTGATATTTTTATGCTGTCTCTTGTGGACCTTAAAATTGGCTTCCAATACTGTTTCTCTTGGCTTTGTTTTCACCAGTGTTCCTTCTAATTTATTAGTCAGGATACATACTTGCGGTCCCTTGCATTTCTCTTGTTCTTCGTTTTCCAGCTTTCTTTTACTTGGATGCCTCCCATGGACAACACCTTTGCCCTTTTCATGGTCAAGTTGCTCACATGCATCTGTAAAATGCTAATTTATGTGTGTTACAGGGCTCTGCTTCTTCTACAAAATAATAAGCTGGTAACATATGTGGATATAATTAAATCTTTCATATCAAAGTATCAATTGTTTTATGAGTTCAGAGAAATAGGTGTTCCTGTTTTATTAATGTTTTATCTGCATATTTGGTTATAAATTGTACTCAAACAGGAGAGATTTCTGTGTTAGAAATACCATCACAATAGATACAGCTTAGTTATTTATATTTACCAAATGATAGTTACTGGACGGATAGTGCGATAGCTGATATTTGGTGGGTCACTGGGTAACTAATGATAATTTTCTGCAATTAAAAAGTGTCACTATTTGCTGTAGTGGTAATTTGGCTTCTGACAGCATAAGCATGTCTGCATATAAATATTGTTGTATTGTTTTTCTAAATAGTTTGTAAAACATATATGCTTGAAGTGGTTTTATCTCCTCATCTTTTATTTGCATTTGCATTTTTTATACAAGTATGTTTCAGCAGATTTGTTTATACTTATTTGATGAGGTCCTAACCACTTGAAAAGATTTAGACTCAGAAAGGACGTTTCAGTAAAATATTAAAAACTATTTGTTTGTCTTATGAAGTCACTACAACTTCCCTAGTTTGTAGTTCTAAATGGTGCATTTGCGCTCCCTAACTCATGTAATGCATAATGAAAATGGATAAATAAATTAGCAATAAATTCCCCAGCAATATCACAGTAGCAAGTAAAAAAAAAAAAAAATCTCTATTGTTAGCTTGCATTTAAGAGCACCAGTAATTTGGGGGGGGGAATCCACGTTCTATTTTGAATCTATTTTGAAGTCATATTGAAGAGACTGAGAACACACTGGCAAGCTTAATTAATACCCTGTGTCATGAAGTATGACAAACAAAACATTTACAGCGTGTAGAACCTATATGACCTTGGCAGTCTTCACTATAATTAGATATCTTACACAGTATTTTTTAAAAGTTCTGTTAAAAATACAATGAATGCACATCTGCGGGTTCACTGGTATTATCTTAATTCATTGCTAAATAAGATTTCAGAATAATAGAATATCCTGAACAGTTTCCAAATGATGGTGTGTGTGTGTAGTCCTCTGTGTTTGTGTGTATTCATGAATGTTTAGGTAAAAGTGAATTATTCCAGTAAATCTGATTCTGAAAAGTATGGAGTCTCCTTGCATCCCTGATTTCGGTGGGAAGCTTTTTCACCTGATAGGAGACACTGAGCGCCTTGCCAGAGTAAGGCATCATATGTAACACTGCAGAAAGAAGAAAGCACTCTGTATTGGAGGAATCGTATATTTTGTTTGCTGCATAAGTAAAACCTAAAGATTTCTGTAGGGTAAAATTCCGAGTTAGATGCTGGAGGTCTATACTTAGTTCCAGACCAGAACCCCTACACAGTTGCTCTTTCTACATTTTTCCTAATGGTGGCAATAGTACCTGGTGCCATCTTTGCTTTGTTTTCCAGGTTATCCTGCTGCAGCCGAAGGTAGAAGCTTTCAGTTTGGTTCCTGCTTAACTCTAGGGAAGCACAGAAACAATTATTTCATATAGGTGCCATATGATATTTTTGTTTTTCTTTTAAAAAAGTTTTTATGAGGTCCAGATACTCATTTTAATTAGGGATTACTCTAAGTCCTGAGTTAACATTTAATATATTATATACTTGGATAGTTCAAATAGTATAAAATAATTAGTATTGTGTCATATTTCATATACCTTTGAGGGCACCTAAATTAAGATAAAACTCAAGTAAATGAATAAATGACAGATACGCTATCTTTACTGTTAGTTACAAGTATTACTTGCAGAGTATGAGTGTGCTAGGAGTGTGTGTCCTGGGCAATTCTCTACAGCTTGCAATAAATAAATAGACTTACGTAAGAAATTACTTTGTCTGCCATAAAAATATCAGGAAACTTCAATACGAGTCACAAATTTTAACTTTCAGAAGTGATGTTTAAACAGAGGTTACTTTGAGCATTCCTTCGTTATGAATTAGTATAACTAATTGTTATCTGAGCTGGTTGATAGCTTAGACCATCATAGGGATCTTTTAACAGGTAAACTTTTTCCTCATTAATTGTCACATTGAACAAAATATTTATGGTAGCAGAAAGTTAACTTTTTTATCTTTGGTCTGTAAGGCTAACATAAGTGAAAAAAACCAAAATCCACTGAGAGACTATTCTGACTGAGGAACTACTAGGACTGAATCTGACAGAAGTTTGGAAAATATCAAGATGCTTATTAGAATTTAAAATGCTTGCTCATTCCCATTTCCTGATTTCAAAGCTTCACCTAAAATTAAGAACCATAGAATCATTTAGGTTGGAAAAGACCCTTAAGATCATTGAGTCCAACTGTTAAGGTATCAGTGTTCTAAGATACATGTCTGTATATGTACTTTAAGATCGCAAAAGTCCTAATGAAGATAACATGTATAAAGGTAAACAACTTACACAAACTTTTGCAAGACTAGATTCTATTATAACCAAATATGCACACAAAAGTGTATACAAAAGAAAAATTAAATTAATGGCCATTCTAAGCACCTGTGTATGTTATAATTTCTGTATAAAAAAACCTGAACCCAATCAAGCTCAAAGAATGAAAGCTAGCAATTTATTGCACTGTTACAAAATTAGTGAAACACTTTTAGAAAAATTTCATCCGTAAAACATAATCACAGCAGATTCCCAATGTTCAAGATTTACCTACTAGAAATATTTCCAAGTACAAAAATTATAATCAAGTATATCACCTGGAAAAAAGAGGAATTTAAAGGAATTTCACTTTTTTTGCCTTAGTTTCAGAAATACAAAGTGTTTCACAGGAATCTTGTTTTTAATTTTTCCTTTGCATTTGTATTAACAGGAGCATACTTCAAGAACCTTAAGTGATTAGAGTTCATAGGAAGCTTATATTGATAGGATTCTATATAGCCAAATATAAGCCCCTGAAAAATTTGTACTGCTCAAATAAGAGATTGCTTCGATAATGTTCTGAATCAAAATCAAAACATACAGGATCACATGGCCTGATACAAAATTTGGCTAAGGATTAAAGATCGGAGCCTGTGGAATACCTATGGAATCTGAAAGTCCTGCTGTATGACTTTGGATGTCATGGGCAGAATGAATGGACAAGAAGCCTATGCGTGTTTTATCATGAGTGAAGTCAACCAAATTTTTCAAAGAACACAGATGTTCGTGAAAGAAAGCACACTAGCATTGTAACATGAAATCTTTGCTGAAGTGTAATGCAAATTATGTCTGATTCTCATAAAACAGTTGTTGAATGTAAAGAAAATTACTAGGAGGAGATGCCTAAAAACATAAAAGGAATAGTTATTATTCTCTTGCTAATCCAGGTATTAATATACAGTACTGCATTACTTGAAGACAATGCTTTCTTCTGTACATCTTTGTTGTCCCCAGCTGCATTTAAACAGATTGCTTGAGGACTCGTTGCCTCCCATTATGCTTAATTCTGAGAATGCTTTTTCTTATGAATGGCCTTTTTTGGACACATAAATTTAATTTTTCTTTAAAAATTAAAAAAATCTGTGTTCAAGCACATGCATGCATGAAGACAAATACAAATGACACATGACTGTAACTGTAATCCTTTAAAAGGTAAGTATTTGATCTCAGCTATTTGTCTGAATTTTTTATATAAGCAATGGAGAAACAGGAATTCTTCATCCTCAGACTAGTGTCTGAAAAAATTGGGACAAACTTGTCTGGAGCCTTCTCTTTCTGACCATTTATTGTTGTGACCTAATCCTACCTTTGAGTAAATGTCTAGCTTTAGATGATAGCCTAGATTTAGACCAGTTGAACATGCTTTGAATCTACACCTTGAGCTGGAACTAGCGGGGGAAAAAGAGGGGATAAATCTTGATTGAAAGGTGCAAGGAGTGATTTCTGTGCTGAAAGACACTTGCAATGTTATTTGTTCCGAAGGACAAAGTGAGTTAAATGTATCTTTCTGTGCCGATCTGACAGCCAAACTGAGAACTGTGTAAAATATACTATAATCCTACAGTTTGATTTTGCTGATGCATCATAAAGATCAGCTCTGAAAGGAAAATTTGATTCTGAGAGAAAAATTTCTTAGAACATCCTTAGAGGAAGGAATGCATTTTTCAAGAATTTGGAAATTTCCCTCAAATTGGGGCAAAATGTGGACAGACACATATACAAAAATCTACATGGTTTTTTTTAGTCTCACTAGATATCTTTGCTATTTTTTTCGTCAGACATTTTATTTCCATTCTGCCATTCTGATTTTTCTTTCTAGCTTTCTAGCACATTTTCTGTACTTTTTCATCCTTCTCTTATTTCCTGCTTCCTTTGCCACTATTATCCTTTCTCCTCTGGTTCTGCTGAAGTCTTCTTTCTTCCTTAGCCTTTCTCTTCAATCCAATACTTCCCATTTTCTGATGTCTGACTGTCTCTTTCCCATTTAATTTCTTCCGTGAGATAAAGACAACTCAAATACTAGAATTTTGATGACAGGCTATTAAACCTTCTTTTAATGCAAGACTTGAAGCGTGAACTCTCAACTGAACTGAATCTCTAAGACTATAGTTTTGCATTCAGTGGAATTATGACTTCAGCTGTTTTCAACATTTCTTATCCTTATTTTCCATTTCAGCTACTTTTTCAATCCCTTATTGTGCTCTGCTATGTCATATTAAACATTAGGTTAGGGAATTGTTTGAAAACTAACTCAGGAAAGAAAGGAAAAAAAATGATAATATTTCAGGTGGATCAGTTTACCAGTTGCCTTTCTTGCTCAGCCATACAGATACATCCTCTTTTGGAACAACAAGAAGAAAGAAAGATAAAGAAACTTTGAAAACTGTTATTTTTTGCTAACGTAAAGTAATACATACTCAACTTTTGTTAAGTTTTAAATTTTCCAACTGCTTTAAGTTTTTGGAAAATTCTGTGAGATGGAAAGAATGAGCAAGGTGTATTCCACTTAAGTGACTTTTCTTGATAAAATTAAGAATAAGCCACTATTTGACAGTCAGTATATCATATTTAATAGAATTCTTTATTTCTGGTTGGCTGAAATTTTTTGATAAATTAGTACTATACCCAAATAAGCTGTCATCAAATCTTTATTGCAGTTTACCTCGTAAATCATGCACTGTCATAAACTTCAGAAAGTTCAATTTTTATAATTAAAAAAAAATCAGAAAAAAGTCCAGAATATTTGTAAAGAAAAAAAGTGAGTTTCGTAATAAAATGTCACTCTGTCTTATTATTTTCTGACATCTGTTAAAAACCCCCACAGCTTTAAAATAGTCTTTTGGTGTGTAAAAGCAAATTTTTTAATATCTAAAGGAAATTTTAAGTGCCTTAAAAATTCAGGTTCTAAAGACAACTGATTTATTGGGGCTTTCCTCAACAGTTCCAAGCACGAAGGGTTGACAACGAAGAAATATCCTTGGCAATTCTCAATCTTTTTTTCAGATTAAAAAAAAAATACTGAAAATTTATTGAAATTTTGAGGTAGTATTCAGTATCAGATAATGCCATAACTACTTTTATTTACTGCATTGTAGAGTATCTCAGATATTGTTTATAGTATTCTATATAGTATTCTATATTCCAGTATTTTACATGCTGGTATGTCCCATGAATCACAGTCGAGGTTGGGAGTGACCTCTGGAAGTCAGGAGACAGTGTTGAGCGCCTTCCTGAAGTCCAGATAGACAATATCAACTGCTCTCTCCTCGTCTACCAAGCCAGGCGTTTCATCATAAAAGTTTATCAGGTTGGTCAAGCAAGACTTCCCCTTCATAAATGCATGTCAACTACTCCTGATCACCTTCTTGTCCTTCATGCGCCTGGAAATGGTTTCCAGGATTAGCTGCTCCACCACCTTCCCAGAGACTGAGGTGAGGCTGACTAGCTTGTAGTTCCCTGGCTCCTCCTTCTTGCCCTTCTTCAAGATAGGAGTAATTCTGGCTTTCCTTCGGTCCTCAGGCACATCTCTCAATTGCCATCATCAGTCAAGGATTATGGAGAGTGGCTTCGCAATGACATCAGCCAGCTTCCGTCAGTGCTCGTGGTTGCACCCCATCAAGGCCTATGGTGTTATCCAAGTCCACTTCGCTGGAGTATTCCCTGACCTGATCCTCATCTACCAAGGCTATGTTTTCCTTGCTCCAGCTTTTCCCCCAGTCTCTGGGGGATTCCTGAAAACTCTTCTTACTAGTAAAGACCGAGGCAAAGAAGGCATTTGGTACCTCAGCCTTTTCCATATCCTATGTCGCTAGGGCCCCTGCCCCAATCAGCAGCAGGCTCACATTTTCCCAGTCTACCTTTAGCTACTTACGTGCTTCTAGAAGCCCTACTTTTTGTCCATCTTGCTGTCCCACTTTAATGTTTTCATTATCAGCTGCAAATTTATGATCCATGAGAAAAAAAGCAAACTGTATGGCTCTAGTAAAGTTTTTGCACTTCTTAGTGTTTCTGTCAGGAAACTAACAGGAAAATAATTAACTTTCTCTTTTTACTTGCTGCGTGACAACTGCTGATCCTAAATATTTTGATACCATCATGATGTGAAGCCACAGAGAAACAGGATTTCATTTCAGAGTCCTCGTCTATTTTTCAGGTGAAAGAACAGGTAAGATAGCTCGAGCACTTTGCTAAAGTTTACCATACTCAAGCTGATCAGTTTAGTTTTCAGTTAGTACTGGAAAACATTGCCACAGTATTAAGTAATCTGTGAATGACCAGAAGTAATTACGTCATACACTTTTTATTGGTTCTGGTGTAATTATTTTGTATCTGTATTTTCAAATTTCCTCACATCAAAGCATTAAGAGGTTAGTTTTGAGAAGGCTGAGCTAGACTTATTTTCTTGCTATTTCTGAAAAATGGGCATAACGCTTATTTTGGGATAGATTGGGAAAGTCTGTCATGACTTCTCAAATGTGACAGAGCAGTCTAGTAATGAAATTGATCAGTTCCCTTGGTACCTTCAGTATCCAGTCCCATGGGCCTGTGCCTGTCCAGTTTACTTGAGTTATCCCTGAATTCATCTTTCTATATCGTGAATGGTACTATAATCCTTCAGACTCTGCCACTAGGCAACATAAAACTGAAACGCTGGAGATCAAATGTGGCCACTAAAGACAAAAGCAAAGAAGGCACTGATTGCCTCACCCTTTTCTGGGTCCATTGTCATGAGTTCTCACACCTCTTTTTGCATGAGAATATAATTTTCCTTAGGTTTGTTTTTGCTTCAGCTGTAAATGTAGAAGCCGCCTTTTGAACCTTTGCATCTCTTCTTCACTTCCAAATCCAGATGAGCTTTGGCTTATGTTTCTGAATGTCTGGGTAATGTTTCTGTATTCTTCCTGTGCACATTGAACACTTTCTATAAACGTACTGATGCCTGCTTTTCCTGTTCACTTAATCATTAATTAACATTGCCAGATCTTTTCTTCTCTGAATGCCATTTCCTTACTTGGGTTCCAAATACAAATGTGTATATTATGGTAATGTGCAAAGCATCTTAAGCCCATGCAGTATTTGCAGTTCTAAACAACGCAAAGAAGTATCCCTTTGTGTTTCATGTTTTGTGTTGTTTTTTTTTTTTTTTTTTTTTTTCTGGCCCAAAGGTTATCTTCCTGAAGGCTCAGTATTGTACTGGAAATAAGATTTAATTGACAGCAACGCTGTTTAATGTTCCTCCGTGAAAGCTTGTTTGATTGATTTTTACCTTCTTATTCACTTGGCAAGCAAATGAAATAAGGAATATTCCTAAAATAAGGGATGGGTAATAATTTTCAGGGATGACTGAAAGAAAATGAGAATTGGTTGCTCATAATAAACAAAAGGTATGTTCGCTGCCACCCGAACTTATTCTAAATCCTTCTAGGCAATTATGTCCATCTTCCTCTAGCTCTACATGTACCTGTTTCTCCTAGGCACAGCTGTTCTCTTTCTCACATCCATTCATTTTGGCTCTGTTTTCTGTCTGTTTCCTAGTTCCGACCATTCTTCTCTTTCTTTCACTTACAGGTGCAATTCTACAGTCTCAGACATATCTGTAGTATTGTTCCCTATCTCACACCAGATGAATAGACTCTGTAAAAGATGAAGAATCTCCCTTAAACAGAAGGAATCACTGTTGTCTATCACAAAGGCAGGAGAGAAGCCAAGAGTTTGGATCAGAAATTGCTACTTGCATCGTCTTTCCTTCCCTTGTTCAGTGACAATACGAGTAACAGTATTTAAAAAATCTATTTTCCTGGGGTGGCAATCAGAACATTTGACGTCACAGAGCGAATGCAGTGATGCTTAGAAAAGTAAATGTTGGCTATGCCATGATAATTATTAATTTTAAAGCCAGCGATTTAGACAATAGAGTCATAGAACCATAGAATGGTTAGATTTGCGACAGACCTTAAAGATCATCTATTTCCAACCGCCCTGCCATGGGCAGGGTCACCTCCCACCAGACCAGATTGCTCAAAGCCCCATCTAACCTGGCCTTGAGCTTTTCCAGGGAAGGGGCATCCACAGCTTCTCTGGGCAACCTGTTCCCTTGTCTCACCACCCTCACAGTGAAGAATTTCTTCCTAATATGTAATCTAAATCTCCCCTCTTTCAGTTTAAAATGGTTACCTCTCGTCCTATCACTACAGTCCCTGACAAAGAGTCCCTCTCCATCTTTCCTGTAGACCCCCTTTAGGTACTGAAAGGCTGCTATAAGGTCTCCCCAGAGCCTTCTCTTCTCCAGGCTGGAAAACGCCAACTCTCAGTCTGTCTTCATAGGAGAGGTGCTCCAGCCCTCTGATCATCTTTGTTGCCTTCCTCTGGGCTCTATCCAAAAGGTTCATGTCCTTATGTTGGAGGCCCCAGAGCTGGATGCAGCACTTAGGTGGGGTCTCACAAGAATGGAGTAGAGGGCAGAATTACCTCCCTTGACCTGATGGCCATGCATCTTTTGATGCAGCCCAGGGTGCAGTTGGCTTTTTGGGCTGTTAGTGCATATTGCTGGTTCATGTTGAGCTTCCCATCAACCAACACCTCCAAGTCCTTCTCCTCAGTGCTGCTCTCAATCCATTCTCCACCCAGCCTGTATTTGTGCTTGGGATTGCCCCAGCCCAGGTGCACTTGGCCTTGTTGAACTTCTTGAGGGTCACATAGGTCCATCTCTGAGGCCTGCACAGGTCCCTCTGGATGGCATCCCTTCCCTCCAGCGTGTCAGCCACGCCACACAGCTTGCTGTCATTGGCAAACTTGCTGGGGGTGCACTCGATCCCACTGCCCATGTCACTGATCCCAGTACTGACCCCTGAGAAACGTCACTCATCACTGGTCACCACTTGGACAATAGGCACAGAGGACCTTGCCTTCCTTTGAAATTGTAATTAAGTTTTATGGCAAGGCACTTAAGGAGATTCCTTCTAAGACAATTGGGGTATATTTAGAGAAATATAGCCTTTGGAGATTCTGGAGCATCAAAGTGACAGAGCTGCTTTTTGCCATAGTGTTGAAAGAGCTGGTTATACTAGCGCAAATGAAGTGTAATGTTCTTGCAACTAAATATGTGCAAGTACAGTTCTAAAGGTCAGCTTCCTTTCATATATGGAATTGAGTTCTAATGCATTTATGCATTAATTTTAAAGCAAACATATTGACCTCAAACCTCAGCCATGTATTTACCTTCAGGATGAAGTGTTTCATAAAATAAATATTATTTATATGCCTTATATATTAGATATTAATTTATATATGTCTTGTGCATCAATTTGCAAGTGTAATCAGTAGTCATTTCAACCCAACTGCTCAGCTCTACTTCTAATAATTTCTCTTCCTGACTGTGGGCACTGATCTTATCCTCATGTCCATGTTGAAACTTTTAAGAAATGATAATTGTAATAAAAAGTGTGGCTGATAAACTCCTGTTTCAAAAGCAACCTTTGAATAAGAGATGTATTTTGACAGTGCTATCTATCATCTGCTTCAGGTCACTCTTTAGTCTACCTAGATCACTCATCTGGATTGAATATGTTTTTTACCTAAGCACGTCAAATTGCAAGTCTACTTTTTAACACTTAAGAGTCTTCGGCACAAAATTTTGATTTAGTCAATTTTAAAAAGCATCTGCCTCAATCTGCCTTAATTTAGTTTATTCCTTTACCCTCTTGATATTCCTTTCCTCCTCCTTGTGAAACCAATCATAAGAAATTAAGGCAAGATCTACTGATTCAAGGATTCAGTTTTATAAGGAAAGGGAATTGTGAATGTTTGGCCTAAAAACAAAAGAGAAATTGGAAAGTTTCCCCGCAGAGCTTTCTGATATGCAATTACAGTGTATGGGGTTGGCAAAGATACTTTACAAGAGAGCAGGAATCTGAGAGGACCTCTAAGCAGCTGCTCTCCAGCTTGTCCTTCAAAGCCATTTGGTGAGAGCTTCACTATTCGCTATCGCAACCCTCTTGAAAGAGGGAAGAGCTGGTTTCCCATTCTTAGACAATATTTTCCTGTCACTGCAATTGGCCATTCATGTCAGCAGCAATGAGCCCGTGTGTAGTGCTCGCTTTGAATTATTCTTAGCTTTTACCCCATTTTTTTTCTATCATCTGAGTCAAGAATATATGTATTAGGTAGCTGATAAACAAGAATCAGTGGATATATATGTTGAAAATAATAAAAAAAAAACCCACATGAGATTATTATTTTTTAATATAGTAGATATAATGCATGGATGTGTGCAGAGATGTGTGCATGTACATATGCATAGTTTAACATGTATGTCTGATTTAATGAGGAAATGCTTAGTCAAATTAGTCATATACAGTGTAAATTAAACTTCATAAATATAAAATTACCTACAAGTAATTACCTAATTGTAAACATTAGGAGCCTGATTTTGATTCCTTAAATCTCAACACCCCAACAGTTTTCAATGTTCAAGAAAATCCATCGGAGCTTAAGAACATTAAATCGATCCATGTTGTATAAAACTATATGTTTGTTAAGGCAAATATTTAAGAATGATGTATCTTTTTTTTAAAACATTATACATTATGCAAAATGAAAGGAGCCGTGAAGTGAAAGGTTACTTTTCAATTACCTATTCTAAATGTCAAAACTTCTACATTTTCCTCAACAAGTTGATTTTTCTTTCTGCTACACAGAATTGATGTTTATTTGAAAGGTTTTGGGTTTTTAATTTTTTTTTTTTTTTTTGGGGAATACACAAGAAATATATATTATGTGTTTTGTTATTTCAGAAAGATTGAAAATACTGTTGCTATTTTTTCTTATAAACATTCATTTAAAAATAAAAAAGAACACCACAGAAACATTATTTTACAAAAAGAACGTTCCTGAAACTGGAAATTCTTTCTAAGAAAGATAAAGTGGAACACACTCTTCCCAACATAATAAGGATCAGTTTTTAAAAATCGTGTCTAACTATCTCTAACTGTCTGTCTCTGTCTCTAATGCAACGCTCTGGTAAAATTCTCTAGTGTAGATGACAGTTAACATACAGATTATAACTACGGGGAAATAATTTCAATCATTTTACTAACTTTGATGATGATAGATCCTTAGCTCAGTAAAATATTTGCACTACCACGGATGTAGGAGTCCTAACTAAACAGTTAGCTTATTCAAGAAAAATGAGTTAAATAGTAAGAAAAAATGCATTATGTTTTTTTGTGCTTTAGGAATTGCGAGTTGCTCAGCGTGCTTTTCAGAGCTTCAAGGACTGAATTTTTGTAATGGAAAATGGTATTGCCAATAATGAGCCTGCAGGGATCTTTATTATAAATATCCTGATTCTTTCATTTGTTCTGTTTCCAGTGTGTGCTGGGATGCCCAATTGCGTGAAATCAAGTCATAGATTATCTGTTTGCTGACACATTGTCCCAGAAGAAATGAACTTGAAAACAAATAGGCTGGGCACTTCTGATAACTTCTGAACAAAATATGTTTTTGTGTAAGCCAAGAAATGACAATAAAATTTTTAAATTTGAAAATATTCCACTAGAAAAATGTAATGCTTCCCACTTGTGAAGACCCAATTTAACCAGCAGGGAAGAAGAGACAGTGTGCAAAGCAAAACAAAACACCAACATATTTAGGGACAAGACTATAAAATAAATATCTGGTTTTGATACTTTCAGTTAATCTCAAGTTAGTTGTTTTCATACTTCTCTTCATCAGTAGCCATTTTATTCCCTATTTATTAAGGCAAGAACTTCCAGTGAGCTCAAGAAAATGTGTTTGAAGGAGGATCACACTGGGACTCAAGTGATTGGACTCCTGTTTTAAAATATACCCATGATATGCCTTTTTGGGACCAACCACAAATAGGAAGTACACATGTAGAAACAGAAAAAAAGATCTCAGTGATTTTGTTTAGCCTTCAGACTGTCTCCACAGGAACATGCTGACTCATTAAATGATAAGCCATTCTATTGCATATTAGCCTAATCTTTCCATATCCCTATTAATAGTAAATTGGAAAAGAACTGATTGTTATTTTAAATCTTTAGTTACTTACAGTTTACTGCTGGGTTTAATGTAAAAATTTATCCTTTTATTGTATTCTAATGCACAGGGTGTACAAGAGCCACCGTAAAGATATTCATGCCATATCTGTGATAACACAGAGCGTATATGGTTTTATTTCAATGTTGATTAAGAAATTATCCTAGTATTTACTAAGTATCTTAACATAGTCAGTTATTAAAAATCCAAGAGAATAAGCAGGGAAGGTCATTTTTCAAATTTCATCATGATGAACATGAAACACTAGGTGTTTAAGAGCAGCTTCCATTCTTTAGATATTTCTTCCACACTTCTGCCACCTAGGTTTCTTCCACTGGGTACGGTTGAATTTAGGGCTGTAAAACATGTCTGTATCCAAACTGTGCTTTTAGGCTGCAAACTTCTTTGCAAATGGATGTGTAATTCTGTGTATGTTTGTAGAATACTATTCTTGTAGCACACAAGGCTAATATAAAAAAATAATTTGGTTTAAAATTTAAAAGCATACTTAGACAATGTATTCCACTCACAAATACAAATTAATTCAGATGCCGTTCATGCTATAATCCACACTGTCATTCAGGATTATAGAGGCCAATAGACCAACTATATCCTGAGGGTGTGAACTGGGACAGATCAATCAATTTACAGGGCTTTGGCAAAGGTTGAACAGCTGGTGCTGAAATTCTTTGTTGGAGAAATGACCAACCCACCAGAGATTATAGATTTAAGACAAGATTGATGGTTAAACCTTGTGAATAAAATCCTCTTCAAATGTGTTCTGACTGATGATAAAGCTAATTTAAAGGCATCACTCCACAGTACTTTCTTAGAACAAGATAGTCATTAAACAAATTCTCTCTCAGGCCTGTTGCTAGTAGCAAATACGTTAGTGTTTTCATTTGCAGATTATTTTTAAAAGGTCTCTGTTGACCAGTTTCTTTTTTTTTAAACATTCACTAGGGTGAATTTAGATTATCAATACTTACTTTCACAACAGAGGGTAAGATTTTTTTTGCCCTTTGGGCACTCAGCAAAAGCTATCTGCTGGCTCAGCAAGTTTCTAAAGGGTTCATGAGAAAGGTTTGATTATCACAGAATCACAGAATCTTCATGGTTGGAAAGGACCTTTAAGATCATCGAGTCCAA
>VXBH01004000.1:84934-127013 GCA_013400035.1 Rynchops niger
GCTCTCCTCTGGACACGCTCCAGCACTTCAATGTCCCTCTTGTACAGAGGGGCCCAGAACTGAACACAGCACTCGAGGTGAGGCCTCCCCAGTGCCGAGTACAGAGGCACCATCACTTCCCTGCTCCTGCTGGCCATGCTATTCCTGATACAAGCCAGAATATTGTTGGCCTTCTTGGCCACCAGGGCACACTGCTGGCTCATGTTAAGCTGGCCGTCCACCGGCACCCCCAGGTCCTTTTCTGCCGGGCAGCTTTCCAGCCACTCTGCCCCAAGCCTGTAGCGTTGCTTGGGGTGGTTGTGACTGAAATGCAGGACCCAGCACTTGGCCTTATTAAACCTCCTACAGTTGTCCTTGGCCCATCGATCCAGCCTGTCCAGGTCCCTCTGTAGAGCCTTCTTACCCTCAAGCAGATCAACCCTCCCACCTAGTTTGGTGTCATCTGCAAACTTCCTGAGGGTGCACTCAATCCCCTCATCCAGATCATCGATAAAGGTATTAAAACCATCCCCAAAACTGAGCCCTGTGGGACACCACTGGTGACTGGCCGTCAAGAGGATTTCACCCCATTAATCACAACTCTCTGGGCACGGCCATTATGTGATAAAGAAAGTTCTTTTGTAGAAGAGGATGTGATTTTCAGTTCAGTTGAACTTGATTTACAGCTGAATTGGGATTTGAAAAGAAATAGAAATATCAGGAGAGTAGGCCTGAGAGAGTGGAGGTAGTAAATGAGCATGGGACAAGAAAATGTCACTGAACTAGAGAAATGATGGTAGCTGAAACAATGGGGTAGTGCGCAAAGCTGGAGGGTTTTTTAGAGAAAAGGAGATTTTGGATTAAAAAGTAGCAAAGAGAGACAAGAATAATAGGAGAAAAGGAGGGATCTCTGAAAAGAAAGAGAAATACACTGTATGGCAAGCCAGGAAAAGACAGGAATAAAGTCCTCCAAAATATGCAGAATTTTAAGAAAATTAAAGATGAACGCTTTATCCTTCTGGACCAGGAGTCTTGTGAGATACTAGACATGCAAGTTCCTATACATAGAAGAAAACACAGGCTCCTACAGTCAGTGCATATGGTTATGTAAGAAAAATTATCTCATAATTTAATCAATAATAAATTATTGCATTATCTCCTAGACGTAAGCA
Source organism: Rynchops niger (assembly GCA_013400035.1). Lineage (NCBI taxonomy): Eukaryota > Metazoa > Chordata > Aves > Charadriiformes > Laridae > Rynchops > Rynchops niger. Next base: position 86,086 of record VXBH01004000.1, read on the forward strand.
GGAAGATGCATTTGTCAGCTTGTTTATCATCTCTTTCTCTTTTTCTATTATTTTTTCTTCGTCTTTGAGTGTGGAAGGAGTACTTGCTGGTTTATAGATAATTGGGCTGGGTGGACATATTCTTCCTCCTAGTCAAAAGGAAGTTGAGGTAATTAAAAAAGAAACCTAGAAAAAAGATTGAAGATTAGAGATAACTGGAAATTTCCCAGTGAAATTAGTAGCTATTTGAAATTGTAAAATCTTGAAGCTTTGTAAAGCAGGGTTGATGGCAGCAATACTTTGTTCTGGCTAAAACTTAAAAAAGAAATGAAACACTATTTTCCACTGAATATTTTAAAATTAAAGATTTCCATTTTACTCAAATTGAAACTCTGTCAACAACAGAATTTTCGGAAAAAAAAAAAGCCCAAAGAAGTCTGAGTTGTAACTAAGCCTACAGAAGATGGTGGAAGGTAGGGTATGGAACCTGAATGTTTATATTCCATGATCTTAAGTGAGAGAGTAAGAAAGATTTTTAGAGAACAGGCTTTAATGACTCGAAGTGTTAAGTAAAGTGATTTATTACTGATAAAAAAAAATTATGTCGGAAAAAACCTACAGCCTCTCTAAAAGGTGACAGGTCAGGGAAGGCGAAAAGAGATCCTTGACAGTTTGTGTTTAATCTTTCTGAGTAGACCAATGATTCTACCTTATTTCAAGTTTTCGTTATGTGTATTCCACATAAATCTCTGGCCTATTGTTCAATCTCAATAATTTAGGTTTCTTTAGTTCACTATTGTCAATTATTGTAGCCTACATCATATATTGTAGCCTTTCATCATATATTCCTTTGTTGATACAACTGACTTCTGAGTCTGTTTCAGAACCTGAAGACCTGAAAAGAATTTTTGCTGCAGTTCTTGTTGAAGTCATTCTCCCTAAATAGAATTAACCCAGTTCCCTTATTCATGTTTCAGAATATATGTTCCCAGCTTTCAGCATATTTTGCAGTCTCCACTATATATTCTTTAAAGTGGTTACATTTGATAAATGATAAATTGATGGTTATGAACTCTACCTTTAAAAATAAGCTATACTTACAGGTGGTAAAGAAAGCTTTGACTTCAAACCCCCACTGACTACACTGACTTTGGGAGAAATCAGGATTCCTTATCTTGGATAGCATCTACTTCACTGCGGTGAGACCAATCTACAGACAAATGTTAATTGTTACCAAAAGTAAAACTAAGATTACAGAGCCATTTCTCACTGGCAAATTTCTTCCTGCAATCATAAGCTACAAACTTGTACACAAATAGCTTGAGAGTTATCTGAAGAGACAACAGAGTTTATATTACTCTTGAGCATTAAAGCAGCCTTATTAAGAAACGGTTTTGTTCTTTTTCCTTCAAAAAAATAATAGAGATCCATTTATACACTTACTCCTCCTCTAAGATAAATTTCTTGTGTAATCAGATCATATCAAAACAAAAAAATAGAGTATTTCATCTGAGTTACCATCACAAAAAATGAACCTTATGAATTAACCATCAAACCCCATGAATGTTATATGAGATTATCCTCAATCCAATATACTGCATTCAACACATAAAAGGGACTTAGAGAAACGAGGTGGGTGAGAAACCAAGCAGCTAAGCACCTGAAAAAAACGTTACAGAGAAAAAGTTTATCCATTTTATTTCAAACCAGATATGTAATAGTTGATATCTGTTTTCTGGGTGATTTCAAAAATAAAACAATTCAAACTTCTCAGTAATTTTGGTTCTTTTATATGCATAGTTTTCTCTTTCCTACCATATGCAGGATGAGAGCTCAAACATAGAGGACTTTAGAGCGCTGATGCTCAGCATTCCCCCAAGACCAGTTTGTGTGAGTGTTAAGCAGCGATGAAGGATACTGCAAGGATGAGACTATGCTTAGGCGTATGCTTAAGACAGCTCTTCAGTTTGGTAGATAAACTGCAACAGCAGACACAACCTTTAAATATAATCCTTTGCACTGTTCAAGAAAGGAAGATCTGTTGTCTATGAAGTATTATGAGACATCTGTGGCTACTGATGTGTGTTTCAAAAATAAGACTAATTTCTGCTCAACAGAGCCACAGAAACTCAATTTCGTGAACCGAATCAGACTCTACTGCAAAAATACCAGCAGAGACATATGTTTACAAGTTTGGCTTAGGGCCAAAATATAGAATCATCAGAAGGAAAGACGAAAAATCTAACTTGCCATCCATCTCTTTAGTAAAATTAACACCGCCTTCAACTATGTGCAGCATAAAATTTTCAAAATTTCACAATTGAAAGATACCTCTAAAGAAATGTCCAGACTTACATGAGATAAAACAATACTCTGACATTTGATACTGAAGTTTAATATGTACTTCTGTCCCTAAATACCCTTATGCATAAAAGAAACTTAAGAAGGATTATGGTGCTTAGAAATTAAGCCTATAACAGGCTGTAGAGTTAACATTTCTGATGTCTTTCAAAATAAATGACATGCTGTGCCAAAACTGACAAAATTAGAGGCAATGTTTAATGATTAGTTTTCAAGTATCCTCAGACCTGCAACTTCTCCTGACCTCATGGCTTTGTTAAAATACTGCCCTTCTTGAAAGGAGTTTAAGATTCATGACGTTGCTTTGTAGTGCTACAAAGATAAAGCCAGAAAGAAAAAAATACTCAGAATTAATTTTAAATTATTAAACATTAGAAAATTATATTATAGTATATGAATGAAACTGTAGCTTAACTGAAGACAAACATGAAACAAATGAAAAGATAGAATTACTTGGAAAAGAAAGCAATAGACTATTCTAATTTCCACCAACGCAAATGTTAATTCTCTAGAAGGCTACTTCGTTGGTTTATTTTGGAGAAAGAAATTCCCTGTTTTCAGTAGAATATCTAATGAAATACTGATTTCACCATTCTTTCCCACTAACCTAACTAACAATGTGAAGATTTACATTAAACATGTATATACCTGTTTATACACACATGCATAAACATTATACACACACACATGTTCTATGGGCTATAGAATTTGGATTATGATTTCTAAAGGAGGAGCAGAAGAATAATTTGTTATACGCAAAAAGGATGTACACTTTAACTGGAACAAGTATGTTCCATCTGCCAACCAACTATTTCTGCTAGTGAGTACAACCGTGCCTTTTACTGATGGCAGTATCTGGCGGCACCCTTATGTCGCTTCATCATTTTAGCTTTACCTACACTCGTCCTGAAGAAGTCAGATTATAGAAAATTTTTTTATAGTCCTCAGAAATCCAGCCGGCCAAGCTGATTGGTGAATTGATGTGGGCTTCTGAATTGATGTGGGTATTCTAAATACAGACTGTCTAAGTCCCATTATTCCCGTAGAAGCCAACACTCAGGCCAGCCAATGTTCTTCTAGGAAAAATACAAACCATACTCTCCAGTGATTTTGTTATGTTGCAAGGGCAAGTGTACTGGGTCTGGCTGGGATGCAGTTACATTTTTCATAGCAGCCCATATGGTGCTGTGTTTTGAATTTGTGAGTAAATCAGAGTTCTAGCAGACCAGTGTTCTGGCTGTTGCTGAGCAGTGCTTGCACAACATCCAGGCTTTCTCTTTTTCCCACTCCGAATCCCCAGTGAGTAGGATAGGAGTATGTAAGAAGTTTGGAGGGGAAACAGCCAGGAGAGATGACCTGAACTGACCAAAAGTATATTCCATGTATCGTATCCATACGGTATCGTACTCATCAATAAAAGCTTAGGAAAAGGAGGAGGAAGCAGGGACGTTCGTGTTCAGGGCGTTTGCCTTCCCAGGTAACCATTGTGTATGCTGGGATCATTCTTTCTAGGAAGTACCTGGTTGTCTGCCTACCCATGGGAAGGGGTATAAGGATTCCTCATTTTGCTATGCTTGCACGTACAGCTTTGCTTTGCTTATTAAACTGTTCTTTATCTTGACCAAGGAGTTTTATTGTTTTTGTTGTTCTCATTCTCTCCCCTGTGCCACTGAGGAGGGAGGGAGTGAGCGTAGTTGCACCGAACACAGCAAGGCAAGTCAGATGTATGGAAATAGTTAGAATGTCTAAGCTTGCCAGTGACCCTCTGCATTTCTGGAATGCTGTTTCCTGAGAATGCTCTGAAACACAAGTCATATTCCCAACTCATTTTCCTTGGGCATAGGAGCTGCTCCACTCTAAGCACCAACCTTGGTAATTTGTGATTCAACAGTGCATGGCCTACAAATATGGTGTCAAACCTAGCTTTTGGACTCGACTTAAAATGCAGAGATAAGAATGACATTTTATATAGCTACAATCGCTTAAAATGCAGAGATAAGAATGACATTTTATGTAGCTACAATAGAACTGGTTATATTTACTTCTCTGAATCCCTTTCATGTCATATACGGTCTAATTAAACATTCTTCATGCAAGCCGTTTATAAATGATTTACAGTTTGGCCTGGCAAGCTCTGTTGTGATCTATCTGTAATGTGAAATTACTTGTCAGTCCTCTTGTTGTTAATAAAGTGATAATAATAATCTCCAAAATAATATTCAGAGGTGTACATAGAATTTTTATCTGTAGATCTCTGCATTTTGCATGTGTGATAAGAAGCTAATGATTGTGTTGTACCTCAATATCCCCTTTGTAAAGTGGAAAGTATTTAATGTTCATCCTTCACATTCTCTCTCCAGCTTATTATTTCTACTCTGTGGGGTTTTATAGTATGTTAAATTGTGTTGATATAATGACACAGACTCATACTGTGCTCATGATTATATCAGTAGGGCACAGTATCCCTCTATGTAGAAAGAGGCAATCATGCCATTACTTAAGTGCCTTATTTAGTTTCCTATGCCTTGTTATTCTAAACGTGATTCACATACAACAGTTAATTATCTTTCATATATTAGGACCATAAGTATAACTTGAGTGTTAAAATATAGTAATTAATTCAAGTTACCTGGAAACTACTTTTATTCATTCATATAAAATCCTATTTTTACGAATTCCACGTGTTCTCACTTCAACTACACTCTGTGGGGCTCGTAATACAAGGATTAATACAGGATTATGTACATTTTTTTCAGAGAGAAAGCTTACATGTAAGAATACCCAGTAGTATGCGGATCACCTTTAACTGTTGTGGTGTGAAAGAAACTGAAATGAAATGTACATCCTCAGACTCTGCTATACATTTTAGTAAGTACATTTGTTTTGTGTTTGTACAGTATTTTGCAAAACAACTGTAATTAGGGCTTTTGGACACTCAGGTTTAACACTCAATAATACATATTTGTATATGTTTAAGTAGTTATAAATATATTTGTATGTACATGTATACCTTTTATATATATATATATATGCATGCATATGTGTATATGTAGTTGTATTCACTTTTTTCAGCATTCTGTGAGCTATGTGTGTTTTAGTTTCAAATACAGGAAAATGCTTATGCACATTTAGCTCTACTGCGAGTTAAGACAATACTTAAATATATTCTTGGTTTTGAGCAGTTATGGCCTCTCTGACTTCAAACAATTCTTTTTGTTAATTTGTAAAGGAAGATGAAAAAATCTGATGCTCCTCAAAATGAAATTGTTAATTTAATTTGAGAGACAGTGCAAAGGTAAGCAAATAACCTTAATTTTTTTTTCTGTGAAAAAAATTGCTACTTGTTCTATTCATAAAGACATGACATCAAAATATAACAAGACCTTCTACCTTATAGCTAGAAAAAATCCCAGGTAGAACTTTTTTCACCCTTCAACTTTAATCCAGATATCTAGTATATGCTCTTTTTAGCTGCTGAGTGTTATATATTTCTGTATGTATGATGAATTATTGCTAACAGGGTATTTTCTAGATTTCTTATAAATTTCCTTGGAAAGCACTGTACACAGGCCAAAAACCACTGAGTTGATAGGAAAACCCAAATGATTTAAAAAAGGTGGATATAAAAGGGAAATATACTAATGTTAGATAGAAGATGGATGTCAGTATTGATATAACACTATTTTTTTGCCTGCTTCACAGTCTGAGGAAAAATTTTAACTGTACTGAACATAAAATATGCTAGATATATAAAATATAAAAATAATTACTTGTATGAAAAGCAATGATGTATGTACTGACTGCAGATGCAGTGTGAACAGTAATTTCTTTCTCCTTGCAACTCAATGGATGTTATCTTTGTAGACGAGTACAAACAGCAGACCGTGGGGGGGGAGATGGGGTGGAGCTGTCTAAACAAGAGTAAAATCTTTTTTCTTCCCCTGTTTTCTTCTTCTTTTTTCACCGAGTAAAGAACTGAAGGTGTGACATTTTCTCCTAGGTCACACAGATCTCTGCAAAATTAAGAAATAACTCTCTTGTAACCTAATCCAGTGTTCAATTACTAAGATCGTCCATTATCCCAAATGATACTTTCTGATAAATCCCACAATTAAGTAAGACTAAATCTCCATTAAAAAATCTAAATCTGTAATTATGACATTCAAAAATGCAACATTGTCCTTTTGTAAAACTCTTCAGTATCAGCAAATTTCACATAATTAATGGCAGACAATATATACAAGAAAAGAATCTGATAATTCTGAGTTTCTGAATTTATTTTTAGTTTGTAAAGTTTTTACCAAATCACCATGTTATAGATCTATATTTTACATGAGTATTCCTTTCAAAAACATTTAGAGAACACAGAGAAATCGCTTAAGTAGCAAGCCTTTGCTTCCCTGAGCTATTTCTATAGACTGACTTTGTAAGGTGGGTATCTACACTTAAATCTTCCATCCACTTCTCTTTAGCTACTGAAGCTAAAATATTATTTCCAGTAAGTACTAGTAAATAATTTCTGAATGTAGGTGTCCTTAACCCCCTAGAACAATATGCTGGCTAGTTCAGCTTGAATTTTGGTAACTAAACAAGCACATGCACCCACACACATTGAGTTAGGGTAAAAAAGGAACCTACCGTGATCATCTAGTCCAACTACCTGACAAACTTGGGGCTGACAAAACGGTAAGCATTTTGTTTAAGGGCACTGTCCAAATGCTTCTTAAAAACTGACAGGCTTCAGGCATCAACCATCTCTCTAGGAAGCCTGTTCCGATGTTTGACCACCAACCCTGTCACAGATGCACCAGCCCTGTCATGCCTGGTTTAACTCCAGTTACTGGCTCTGAATTCACGCTCTCAGTCTCTCCAGTTGTGAAACACTCCCTAGTAAGTTTTGCACAGTCCCAAAGGCCCTGCTCAAGTATCCATAATGTCGTGATCATTTTGCTTCGTCCTTCTTATTGGTTACAAATTCCAGGCTGGCCCTCTCCAAAGCTTTGCCTGGAGTTTCTTAAGAGCCCATCAATTAGTTGCTGGAGAGTATTGGTCTTTGTTATTGTTCCTTTTATCATTTGTCTATCAGGTGTGTGTCTTTGTGTGTTTTGTTTATCACTTTCCCTGTTATGGCTCCCTTTGAACTGGCAAGGTCCTTGATCTGATAACCTTAATGAAGCAGGTGTTCTCAACAGTCCACTTTCCCTTACAGTTTCCACAGCTGAAAATGAATCCTGGACAGATGTGAGGGGACAAAAGAGTGCAAAGGTGCCAAAAACATTTTTCCTTTACTGATTGAATGTGTTATCATGGTGCAAGACTCACCTGAAAGGAAGGCTGTTCTGAAGAGGGATGTGCTCCATGTTTAGTTTTCAACTTTCCCTACAGCAACTGCTCAAGGGAAGAGTCTAAGACATAGGAAAATATAGTGACCCATCTTTTCTTACTTATTCCCAGATTCCAGCAACCAGAGCCACAGTCAGATTATCATTTTTAGTAGTGTTTTTTTTCAGAGCATACAAGCTGCAACTTGGGCTTGCCAGTATTTTATGGACAGTATATTTGCTCGTCACGTGCTTTCCCAAGAAGCCCACTGTTCATGGATTTCTCATCAGCTTAATCGTGAATAGCTGTCAATTAATTGCACACTCATCTGCCCATGCAAACAGAGTACCTGAATGTTGAATTTTGCCTTTTGTTCACTTTTATCTGTCTTCAGAATAATGCTGTAGCGGCCACAAGAATTTAGCAAACTCTAAAACATCATTTACTCTTTAAATCTTGTTTTAATGCCAGTATCCTCTTTTTCCATTCTACACTTTCATCTACTGATTTTCCATGAATAAATCTTGGTTTAACCTGAGTTTATTTGCATTCTACTTTTATAAACTTCTTCAGTTATTCACTGCATATATTTATTGCTCTCTGTGTGATGTACAAAGTAATTTAATCTTGATTTCTGATTTTAATGTTAGATCTCCTGGTTTTAGAATCTCTTACCACATTTCCATTTTATAAATACTGTAGTTTGACAACTGATTGAATCAGAAATATATTCCATTACACTTATGCACTTGCATTGCTCTCAGTAGAGCTTCACTGGCATGGTACTGAAGTAACAAACAGAGATGAGAATCATGCCCTGTATTTTTAAAGGAACTTTATTGAATGGACCTTATTCCAGATATTTTGACAAACCTGTCAGTTTATTTATTGTATATTTTCCAGTACTATGGCTCAGTTAAATGATCTTCCTACACAGCAATCAGAATTACAATTTTTCATACAAAATGAAACTGGCATTACTGAATTCCCTAACAAACTTTTCAAAACTGAAATCTTTATAATGTTTAATATAACTCTGAGCTCTCAGCTCACAAATTCCACCTTCAGTGGTTTCCTAGGATACCAACACACAAGCACAAACAGAAAGCAGTACAGAAAAACAAGGTAGAAAGTCTACAGCCCTTCCACTTTTCTGAATCCTTTCAAACTCTCTGCATTCTCACAAATATATCAATGTTAAGAGTATGATAAACCTTAAACAAAACAGCTGGCAACGAGCTTAAACTATAACTCATATCTGTGTCATTTGTAAAGGCTGACAAAGTTCTCTTGAGAATTCTGAAGAGAACAACTGAAACAAAGAATAAGAGCTTTTGCACATGCTGCATCATGACTTTGGAAAAACAAAGCAGGAACAGCTTATCAAAATTATTTTCAGGGCACTGCTTTAATAGCAATTGAAATAAATAGGGAGATATTAACCTACTCCAGCTGCTAAAGAGGTAGCCAATAAGTAAAAGGCAATTAGAGAATGCATTACGGATGTTTGATGGGGGACAAAATAAAATGCATTTTCAGCCAAAAGCAAAGTTAACATTAATTTCTCACCCCACAAATGTCCCAATGCATGCTTGCACACAAATTTAGGCAATAGCTACATAATTTTGAAAGAAGAAGTGGAACTTGAAAAAATTTATTAAGGAGTAAGAGTGGACAACGCCGAGTTATAAAGCTGGAGTGCAGTGATAGATCAAGAAAAGAGAAAAAGAGCTTTCAACATGTACACCTGGCATACTTAGATAAAGATAATGGTGATACCATGCTGGAATGTTTTCTTCAATTTTGTTATCCTCTTTTTAAAAGAAGATAGATAGCCTTCTTTTAAAAGATAGAAGCCTAGGAAGAAATGTAGGAAAGAAATCCTAAAATAATGTAAGAGCTAGAAAAAAATCTGCACACCAAGAAATGGAATGTACTTAGTCTTTGTAGTTAATCCAAAGGAAACCAAGTGAAGAACAAAAGGTGAGGTGACCCAATTACAGTGTATAAAAGCCATCATGGGAAGAAAATACTGTATACTTAAACAGGAAGGTTTAGTAATAACAAAAAGCAGAAAACTGAAGTTTGGCAAATTAAAGCAAGAAATAAGGCAAAAATTGTTATTAACAGAAAGCACGATTAACGATTGAAACACGATTATAAAGAAAGTGATGGCTTTTAGTCTCACTACTCCTCAGATCAAGATTTGTGGGATATCATTCTTGTTCATAGTTATCTCTGTGTTTGACTGTAACATAAGTGAAATTCAGGAACAGTGACATGTAAGATCATTAGATGAGATAAGTTTTTTGTTCTTCCAGGGCTGAATGCTACCGATCTCTGACTTAATGGAGATCTGACTGTACCTAGACTCATGCTGCAACAGTAGTAATTTTGATGCTTGTTCAATTTAAGAAACTTGAACCATGCTTGTTAAATATGTTTACAGCTACTCTCAGTGTTTCAGTTGTATTTCAAAGCTAGTTACTTGTTACCAGGTTACGGGAGCTTCCATAATGCAGGAAATAACTTTGATAAAAGGTAGGGTGGCTTTCCAAAGATGTGAACTGTGAGTGAAATGGCGGCATAGGGAAATTAATGGATATTGTAATGTTGATTTAATTAGACCAGCATTTCACCCATCTTTTGGATAGGTAGACAGAACTAAGCTGAGAAGAGTCTCTGTGAGAGAAGAGAATAAAAACTTGCTTAGGAAAGCCTGGGATTTAAATGAGGACAGCACATATACCAGCAGAAATTGACACAGTGGATTTTTTTCTGAAAAATGATCATAGAATCATAGAACAGTTCTGGTCAGAAGAGACCTTTAAAGATCAGCTAGACCAACCAACCACCACAGGCAAGAACATCTTCCACTGGATTGCTCAAAGCCCCATCCAGCCTGACCTTGAACACTTCCAAGGATGGGTCCCATCAATTGCTTCTCTGGGCAACCTATTCCAGTGTTTCACCACCTGCATTGTAAAGAATTTGTTTCCTTATATCCAATCTCTTAGTTTAAAAGCATTATCCCTGGTCCTGTCACTACAGGCCCTGTTACAAAGTTTGTCCCCATCTTTCTTATAAGGCTGCAGTAAGGTCTCCCTAAGACTTCTCTTCTCCAGGCAGAACGACCCCAACTCCCTCAGCCTTTCTTCATAGGCAACATGTTCCAGCCCTCGAATAATTTTCATGGACCTCCTCTGGACCCAGTCTAACAGGCCCATGTCTTTTTTGTGTTTAGGACGCCAGAGCTGGACGCAGTATNTTTGTTTCCTTATATCCAATCTCTTAGTTTAAAAGCATTATCCCTGGTCCTGTCACTACAGGCCCTGTTACAAAGTTTGTCCCCATCTTTCTTATAAGGCTGCAGTAAGGTCTCCCTAAGACTTCTCTTCTCCAGGCAGAACGACCCCAACTCCCTCAGCCTTTCTTCATAGGCAACATGTTCCAGCCCTCGAATAATTTTCATGGACCTCCTCTGGACCCAGTCTAACAGGCCCATGTCTTTTTTGTGTTTAGGACGCCAGAGCTGGACGCAGTATTCCATATGGGTTCTCGTAAGAGTGGAGTAGAGGGGCAGAATCACCTCCCTCAACCTGCTGTCTATGCTTCTTTTGATGCAGTCTGGGATACAGTTGGCTTTCTTGGCTACAAGCACACATTGCTGGTTCATATCCAATATTTCATCTACCAGTATCCCCAGGTACTTCTCCACAGGGCTGTTTTCAGACTATTCATCCCCCAGTCTTTATGGATACTGGTGATTGCCCTGACCCATACGCAGGACCTTGCACTTGTCCTTGTTGAACTTCATGAGGTTCACATTGGCCCATCTCTCAAACCTGTCAAGATCCCTCTGAATGGCATCTCTTCCCTCTGGAGTATCAACAGCACTGCTCATCATGCTGTGATCTGCAAATTTGCTGAGGGTGCACTCAATCATTTATAAAGATATTGACACCACTTATTACAGAGATCCATTTTGACATTGAGACGTAGACTGTAACATTTTGGATGTGGCCATCCAGACAATTCCTTATCCATCAAAGAGTTGATCCATCAAACCTGTATCTGTCCAACTTAGTGATAAGGATGTTGTGTGGGACTGTGTCAAAGGCCTTACAAGAAGTCCAGATGGATGGCGGCTGTTGCTCTTCCCTTAGCCACGAACACAGTCACTCTGTCGTAGAAGGCCAGCAGATTAGTCGGGTATGATTTGCCTTTTGCGAAGCCCTGCTGGTTGTCTTGAATTACCTCCCTGTCCTGCATGTGCCTTGACATAGCTTCCAGGAGGATCTGTTCCTGATCTTAACAGGCATCGAGGTTAGGTTGACTGGTTGGTAGTTTCCAGGCTTGTTTTTTTTTTACCCCTTTTAAAAATGAGTGACGTTTCCCTTTTCTCCAGTCACTGGAGACTTTGCCTGACTCCCATAACTTTTCAAATATGATGGAAAGTGGCTTAACAACTACATCTCCCAGTTCCCTCAGGACACTGGGGTGCATCTCATGGACCCAAGAGATGCAGGGAGAGCAATTATCAGTGAAAACGGAGGCAAGAAATTGTTGAGTACCTCAGCCTTCTCCGTGTCAGTTGTCACCAGATCGCCTGTATCAGTTATCAGGAGGGGTACATTTTCTTTGTTCTTCCTTTTCTGACTAATGCACCTGTAGAAGTCCTTATTACTTTTCCCATCCCTTGACAAACTCAGATCCAGCTGTGATTTAGCTTTCCTGATCCCATCCCTACACGCCCGGGCAGTATCCCTGTTTTCTTCCCAAGATGTGTGTCCTTGCCTACACTGCCTGTGCATTTTTGTCTTGTGTTTGGTAAGGCAGTAATAGACTAGACTAGACTATTTCAGTTGGAAGGGTCCTGCAACGATCATCTAGTCCAACTGCCTGGGCACTTCAGGGCTGACAATGTTAAAGCATGTTTCAGTTTGACCGGGAGGTCCTTACTCAGACACTTACTCAAACTCTTTCTGTGTAGCTCTGCTCTTCTCCAAAAGCTACCAGTTAGTTGGGGAATAGGTAAGAATTGGGTAGTTTTGAAAACTTGCCCTGTGAATGGCCATTGAGGACCTCGGATAATGCTGAAAATAATGTTTACTTTCAGCTTATTTTATTATCAGAGAAAAATCCTTGTTCCTGAAAGAGATAAGGAGTGGGAATTCTGAACAGTCCTTGGTATGAATAATAGGAATTGGCAACACATGTGAAAAAATAGCTTATCTTTCCTAAGTCCTATCAACCAATCAGCTGGAAACAACAACTTTTGGTAAACAAAACAAAAGACTACACTACATCTTTAGGGTTCATAAGTGGCAGTCAAAAGTAGAGTGTCTTGTACCACAGTGGAAAACTGTCAGCTGTTTTGAAACACAAAAGTGTATCTTTGAAATTATAGTGACAACGTAAGTGTTCATATAAGTCAGGCTTCCAGGCCATTTAACTTGATTCTTACCCATCTGGGTCCAGCCTGCAGTAATTTTCCTGTTGAAATTCCAGCTGCTACCAAAAGGTATGGATGTTATGCATTTAAAAAACAGTTAAATAATAAATGATACTGAGATGGTAGCACAATAATGATCAGAAAGGGGACTCTAATCTTTACTGTCTTATTCAATGATAACTCAATGGGCTTTTGTTTTTTGAGTGATACACAGTTGTTCTTTTTTTCCAGTGTCTCTCTAGATTAAAGAGATTCCCAAAAATATTGTATGTAGGAAATAAAATTTTACTCAAGTACCCTAATAAAATTGAAATCCGTGTGATTGCAGTACATAAATGTGCATGTATGTATATATGTCACTCACTAAACTTTTGTATTTAGGATGTCAGGTAGGTTTCAGCTATATAGATATTGCTAGATATTTTCCAATATTGAACTGATCAGTTAGATTTTACCATCTCTAATACAGAGCTACTATTTAGAATACACGAAAAGAATACAGTTGTTGATTACAGTACTATCTAATTACATATCTGATTTCTGGAATTGTGGTATAACACTAGGTAGTGGCTAATGACAAAAAGAACATTTCCCATTGATATATATTAATTTCTTCTATTCCTAGATATCTGTATATTAAATGATACTGTTGATATGCATGTTTGCCAGAAATAGTAGCTCTAGATAGAGAACAAATAGTTATATAATACTATAGGTAGTTTTGAACGTGTGAGTTTTGCTTCTGTCTCATGAGAATTACATAAAGCAGATATGTTTTCTATGCATTAGGAAACAGGAAAAACTTTCATAGTAAATATTTGCTTTTTATTTCTACAGCATATAGGATAATCGGAGCATATATGTTTTGTGTGTGTGATTGTGGAGGATAGATATACATATTTATTTAAACTAACTTTTCATTAACTGTGTCCATTATTGAAACTGCTGTTCAAGTTTAGTTAACTTCTTTTCCACCAATATGAATGAAGAGATTTAGGTTATATTTATTTTAACTTTTTTTTTTTTTTTTTGCCAGGTTTTATATATCTTGATTTTTATTTGGCAGGGAAATTTGCCAGCCTTTTACAATTATTTGTGAGTTGAATACAAATACATGGATTACACAGTTTTGAGAAATTGTCATGACCACACAGTTCTAATAGGAAAAAAAAAAAAAGGAGATTGTAGTTGGTCAGTCTTGTCTCTGCTGTTGTCCCTTTCACTGCTGATGCAGCATTGTGCAAAAGGAATCAAAAGAAAACAACATATTCTGCACACATGAAATTTGTAGTATCTATCCTTGTAACCTCAAGGGAGACAAGAGTCAGCAATAACTTAAATCAGAAGGGATATGGATAAACACATCACGTGTGAGGGGAGCTGAGGTAATTCCTGTAAATGATGAAAAAATCATCTTGGGTAGTTCATATTTAAATCTTTAAGATCTTAAAACCTTAAAATAATTTTCAGTGTCTGTATCATACCTTGATTACAGTATGTAAGCCATACATACACCACAACCACAGTAGAATACATCAGAAACTTTGTGGTAAACTGTTGACGTATACATACGGAACATGATTTTTCTTTTTTTTCTCCCCTTGTCTCAATAAGTAAAAGATACTCATGAGGTATTCTAAATTACTGCTAAGTGTAATAACATGTTTAAAGTTAGTCCTATACTTTAATATTTCGCTAGGACGGAGGTGTAAAAATTAAAGCTTTTTGTAGGCAGAATGTTTTCCATGAGAACTTGTTTCATTTGGCTCAATTTTCACATTTGGGAGTGAGTGATGAAGAGGATTACAGGAAAAGGACACGGAGCCTTGAGGGCTAAAGCATTTGAAATCTGCCTTCTGCCATGCAGTTTTTATGTGATGCAAAGGAATGTTTTAACCAAAAATTTCATAGTTGGCCACTAATTGTTTATTTTCCTGAATTTTGGGCACCCAATTAAATACCTAGGAACTGGCAGTGAAAGAAAGTAAATTGAATGTTAGGACTGATTAGAAAAGTAAGAGAGGCAAATCAGAGAGTGAGAACAGCATTTTATTTGCTAAACCAGTCTAATGTGGATATTAATTTGGAATACTGTTTGGCCCTGTTCATCTCATTCTACTACAAAAGACATAATATGACTGGAAGAGATTCAAAGAATGATAGCAATGATGACCAAAGTTATGGAAAAGCTTCTGAGCAGAAACTCTTCGAAGGTTAGAGAAGAGACACCTTAGAAGGAATATACTGTTATCAGTCAAATCATGAAAAGAATAAAAAACAAGTAATAGCTCATTGCTTTAGAAACATAGAAATAAGCAAACTAACAGAAATCAAGATGTGGAGCTGTACAACCAAAATACTTTATACAAAATACAGTGTCTACAGAAAATTAAATTGGATTCAAAATGGCTATATATTCAGAAAATTTTATCAAAGGGAACTAATTAAAAAGGATATCACATCCAACTCAAAACATTCCTGACCCCCAAATCAGGAAGCTAGGTGGTATTTCAGGTATGCTTGCGCGCTTCTTACACAGTGACATAGACACTCAGTGTTCAGTGACAGGCAGAACACCAGCATTATCTCTGTTTTTGTCTCCTGCATTGATGTTGCAGGTAGCTTGTCTCCAGTGCTCTGTCCTGGATGTACCCCTTTGTTCCCATATTTGATTCTCACCTATGAAATCTGTCCACTTTTGGCCTCTACATTTACTTACAATGACTTAGTAACTACAGTTCTTAATCCTGTTGTTTAAAACCTGAACTTAGATCTCTGTTGTGATTATACTTTCAATGATTATATTTTCAATCCATGTAAGTGAGAAGTCAGAAAAAAAAAAATTGAAAATGAGAGTCTAGTTTTGCATTTATAAATGTTGTCTCTTAAGCACCTTTCTGAACAGTTGCTTGTATGAGATCTGGTCTGAGCTGAAACAGTTGGCAATCTTTCAACAGCAGACCACCGACTATTGAGACTTTAGAAAACGTGACTCAATGTATTTCAGTTGTTTCTGATCTTGTTTCAGTTAGTGTCTAAACAGAAGAGCTAAAAATGTTAAAAACATCTTAATTCTATTTCTGCTTTGAGAACTAGCCTGTTAGAAACCAGACCATGTAACTGCATTCCAGATGACTTCATAACAGTCCATACAGAAACAGATGTATGCATGAATCTGTGTAATTTTAGTCAGCTTCATTGGAAAACTTGATTTATTCTTTTGTTCTTTTGCAAAAACCTTCAGTTTATAGCAGTTGCTTGCTGTAAATTTGTCTGAATTATAAAGAAAAACTCCTCTGATTCTGGTGACAAAAAAAAAAAATCAGCATTCATATTTTAAATAATAATAGGAAATATGGTTGTAAGATTCAGATATGGGAGAGAAAAGTGGTAAACATGGAATAATGGTGTTTAAAAATAAATCATTATAGACTGATATTTAAAAAAAACACCACAAGAGCTATTTAAAGGTTACATGATGCCAAAATAAAAGTGCCTACATTGATCGCCTGCTGCTTCTTTAATCATAATTACTGTTGTCTATTGTCCTATTCCAGTTTCCTTTTCCCCATCTTAAAAAATCTTTTATAAATGAACCAAAAAAAGCTCAACACAGTTTCCTCAAAAGAATTTGATATGGTACTTGTAATTTCCTTATAATTACGCATCATTTTATGTGTCAGATCAATGCTTAAAGGTGAAATAAACTTCTCCTAAACTCATACTTTTCCTGGTTGACAGCAGCTCCATGGAATGACTTTCTGGCTATCACTTTGTGATTTGGAAAGTTGCCCATAACTACAATAATAATTTCAGTTCTCATCAGCCTTCAAGGACAGCCTGTATACATTGCACAATCGAACACTAACAGGAGACTGTCAAGTGTTTTAAGAATGAATTCTTTATGTTTTTTCACTTACTGTTCAGAGTATACTTCTAGGCTCTTAAAGCAAACTTCTTGCTACCAGTTTAGTGCCTTTTTTGTTTGGGGTTTTTTTCCCTTTTTTTTTTTAATGTAACAACATATGAAAATGTCACCCACAGTTCCTGCTTTACAGGTCTGGAAAGAATATTTGTAATTGACTTCCTTTGCTAGGTCTACACTTGAATGTTAATTAAAATTTTATTAATGAACTTTGACAGGTTCCCTCTATGTATGGACTATGTCTTGCAAGTTATTTGCTAACTAATGACAATAGAATTTGACAACTAAAAAACCCAAGTTAAGAATGTACTTATCTTTTAATTAAATAAAACCCAATAACAGAAATATAGAATTTTAGGTGTAAATTCTTCCTAGCATTCTCCATTTATTTAAGGTTCAACACTAAGAAGTTTTTTCTTGTTCTGAGTCTTAAGACATAACTGTAGTGTTGTCTGCAAATTACGTGATTTCTTTTCTTTATAAGAGGAGATGTACATATTAAGAAGTGTCAAATCTAAAGGCAGCAACAATGAAAAGAGGGAATTAAATTAATGGTTGTAGTAAAGAATGCACGACATAATATTTCAAAATCAACCTGAACAATAGAAATACAAGGTTTGTAGGGTGTCATACCTTTGTTTATTTTAAAATATAGCTAAAAATTTGAGCAAATTTGGCAGGAGAGAAAAAACACAGCCGCAACATTATCAGCAGGTGCACAGCAGGTCTGTTTAAAGTGAGCGTTGTTCATTTGTACCAAATAACGCTGTAACTCTTTAGTAGTTGTTAGAAGGTAACTTCAGGTAATGACACAAATTACAAGTCACGCAAATGTTTTGAAGTTACTAGACTTGAGACTGTTGCAGGGTTTTAGATGCAATGATGTATCATTTTTCAAGACAGAAAAATAGCATGTAATGTACCCTACCATTACATAATATTTATCATCTTAAAAGATCTTTGTCATTTCAGGGATCTCCAGTGCAATTCAGAGGTATCACTTTCCTTTCTTGTCAGGACCGGAATCAGACAATATTTGTTTCTGACATTCAAGGTAATCTGTTTTTATTGTTCATTTAACTGTAGCAATTAACACAGTTGTTGCAATCAGGTACTGACTGATCTGATTATCTAAAGGTAGGATTGTGATGCCAAGATTGCAGTCCTTTGACACGCTTAATGCTCCTGGTGAAAAGGAGGTGCTCTTCAGTGTGGCTGTGTTTTTTCTTTTCTTTTTTTTTTTTTTTACTGTGTTTTTTTTATTAGCTCTTTTTTTGTGTGTGTGTGTGTGTAATAAACCATCTTCCATAGTCTGCCATCTTAACTGCTCTAGGCAGAAGTGTGGTGCTTAATTACAAAGTGTCATAAATTCATACGCCATTTGTAATTTTAATAGTAAATCACCGTGAGATTTGTTCTGCCAGCACTAGGGCTTTGGAACATTGAAAGCAAAATTTCACAAGTTAATGGCCTGCCCTTTTCTGACAGCACACCAAGCTTTCACACTGTTAACTAACACTTTGCTTC
The DNA here is from genome assembly GCA_013400035.1 of Rynchops niger. Taxonomy (NCBI): domain Eukaryota; kingdom Metazoa; phylum Chordata; class Aves; order Charadriiformes; family Laridae; genus Rynchops; species Rynchops niger. Next base: position 104,655 of record VXBH01004000.1, read on the forward strand.
ATTCAAGCACTGAACTGTTGACAAGAGCACTTTAGCAAGTCTGAACAGCAGAAAAAAATATCAAGTAAACCAAAAGCCAGTTTGGAATGAAGCAGAAAAATAGAGAAAAAAATCTTAATCAAAGGAAAAATATTAAGAAGTAAAACAAAGAAACTTTATATGCTTTGGTAAAACTTATACATCAATATAAAAAATGTGTTATAATTTTTCAATTTTTGAACCATTTTTCTTCTCAATATTGAGAAAACAGTCGTCAAATAGTCCTGAATTATTTCAGATTAGTTTAGAGGTTTGATTCTGCATAGATGAGATAGTGCTTATTTTATTGAAGTAGTTTTGAAACACGAAGAAACTCCGACATTTTCCCCGTGGAGATAACTTAATCTCACAAAAAATATTCACAATGGAGATATTGATTCCTATAGCAATTGCAGAAAGAAATCTTTTAGGAGCATGAAAGAGATAGTAACGTTTTTCATTAATCAATAAAATCATATGTTTAGATGCAATCACAAAAATATGCTTTCTGCGAGCATAGCAGGTTACTTACACATAGACTAGAGCTTTTTAGTTTGAGACAATCCATCTAGAATTGTATGTAGGTGTATCATTATCCATTAAACATATGCACACATAAATATTTGTTTGCTGACCGTAACTTACTCATATACAATGGCAGATCATAGAGAAATCCGTGTATGCAATTTTCTCAAAAAAATTCTTGCACGTAAATGAAACCTAATTCTTGCCCAGCAGTGGAGACAACATAATATGAAAATTTTGGTGAAGTGGAATATTCTATGATTACAGCTTCAGACTTAATTTTGTATGAAAAGTAACACATCAGAGGAGGTCTGTAAAACAAACCAAAGTTTCTGATCCACCACATGGAATCTTGTGAATATAAATGTTAGAAAGTGCATTTACTTCTTAGTTAAGTGATCTAAATACTCAGATTTTGGGTTTTTTTGATAACACAGTTTTTGAAACACAATTTTTTTTTTTCAGTAATGGGATGGCCTACATGGCACCAGGCTTCCTGGTGTCAGATGGGATTCACCTTTCTGAAAGTGGGAAGAGGGTCTTTGCTCACAAGCTAGCAGGAATCATTGACAGAGCTTTACACTAGGCTTGAAGGTGGAGGGAGATAATACCAGACTTGCCCGTGACAAGCTGTGGAATGACACACGATGTCCAGAGGGATGTGGTGCTAGCGAGGGCCCTCAGCTGGCGACACTGCATCATACTTGAAGTCTTATAGAGATGAGCCAGGGGCTCCTGAGGTTGTAGGAGCCAAGAAGGAAACACCAGTGAAATACCACAAAGAAATTAAGGGGTGTTCCTCTAAGAAGGTAACACAGTCAACAGCCCAGCTCAAGTGCCTCTACACCAATGCACGCAGCACGGGCAACAGAAAGGAGGAGCTGGAAGCCACCATGCTGCTAGAAAACTACGACCCAGTTGCCATTACTGAAACTTGGTGTGATGAATCCCATGACTGGAGTGCATCTACAGGCTGTTCGGAAGGGACAGGTGAGGAAGGAGGGGCAGAGGCATTGCCTTCTACATCAAGAAATGGCTAGACTGTGAAGAGCTGTCTCTGAAGAATAGCCACTAGCAGGTTGAAAGCTTATGGGTAAGAATAAGAGAGTGAGGTGACAAAGGGAACCCTGTGTTTGGTGTCTGCTACAGGCCGCCTGATCAAAGGGAGCATATTGATGAGCTGGAGCCTTCTTACTCCAGCTACAGGAGGCATCATGCTCTCAGGTTCTCGTCCTGCTGGGGAACTTTAACCATTCCAACAGCTGCTGGAAAAGTACCATGGCAAGCTGCAGGCAATCCAGGAGACTCCTGGAATGCATTGAAGATAACTTCTTGTGCCAGGTAATAGACAGCCCTACCAGGGGTGGATGCGATACTGGACCTGTTGGTGAGCTGATTGGTGACGTCAAGATTGGAGGCAGCCTGGGCTGCAGTGATCATGCACTGGTGGAGTTGCAGTCCTGAGGGATATGGGTCAGGTGAAGAGTAAAGCGAGGACCCTGCATTTTAGGAAAGCAAACTTCCAGCTCTTCAACGAATTAGTCAGTAGGACCCCCTGGGAAACTGCCCTGAGGGACAATGAAGCAGAACAGAGCTGGCTGAACTTTAAGGACACTTTCCATAGAACACAAGAGCTCTTGATCCCCACGTGTGAAAAATCAGGAAAGGAAGGCAAGAGAAAAGTAAGAAAGGAAGGCACGGATGAGTCAAGACCTGCTGGTCAAACAAAAGGGCAAGAAAGTCATGCATAGGACAGGGGGAGCAGTGACAGGTGTCCTGGGAGAAGTACAGGGATGGTGGCTGGTTGTGTAGGGATAAGGTCAGGAAGGCCAAGGTGCAGCTGGAGCTGAACTTGGCAAGGGACGCAAAGAAAAATAATACGGGCTTCTACAGGTATGTCAGCCAGAAAAGGAAGGTCAGAGAAAGTGTACCCCCCTGATGAACAAGACTGGCAAACTGATAACAGTGGATGAGGAGAAGGCTGAGGTACTCAACAACATTTTTGCCTCAGTCTTCGCTGGCAACCTCTCTTCCCTCACCTCTAGAGTGGATGGACCACAGGGCAGGGACTGGGGACGCAAGGTCCCTCCCACTGTAAGAGAAGATGAGGTTCGTGACCACCTGAGAAACCTCGACATGCAGAAGTCTATGGGACCTGACAAGATGCATTCCAGAGTTCAGCGGGAATTGGCTGACGTAGTTGCCAAGCCACATTTGAAAAGTGAGATAGAGATTAGTGACGAGTGGTGTCCCACGGGGGTCTGTATTGGGACCAGTACTGTTCAGTGTCTTCATCATTGACATAGGCAGTGGGATCAAGTGCACCCTCAGCAAGTTTGCAGATGGCACCGAGCTGAGTGGTGCGACTGGCGTGCCTGAGCGATGGGATGCCATCTGGAGGGACCTAGACAAGCTGGAGAGGTCGGCCCATGTGAACCTCCTGAGGTTCAAAAAGGCCAAGTGCAGGGTCCTGCACCTGTGTCGGGGCAACCCTCAGTATCAGTAACGGCTGGGGCATGAAGGAATTGAGAACAGCCCTGTGGAGAAGAACCTGGGGGTACTGGTGGATGAAAAGCTGGACACGTGTTCTGGCTTGGGGTAAAGCAGAGCCAGTTTTCTGTTCAGTGAGAGAGGGTCTTGCGCTTACTTGTTGCCGTGGCAACCAGGGCCGGCTGACCCGGTTGTTTACCTGTGAAGAGGTCGCACCTGTGGGGAGGAGTGGGCAGGTCAGGTGACCCAAGCTGACCAATGGGGTGTTCCGTCCCATCTGCCCTGCTCCGTGTGAGAGCTGAGGGAGCAGAGGGGTCAGGCTGGTCCTTTTCCAATGGCTCTTTTTCCACTGCGTTCTTCTTCGGTGTCTCTCTTTCTTCAACGACTGATGTCTAAGGAGGATGCTGTCAGTTCGTCTGCCTTTTGGTCCTGGTCAGTGTGTTCCAGTTCCCATTTGTCTCTGAGTCCAGTCTGGAACTTTCTCAGTGCCTGACAGTGATGTCTCCCTGGGAGCTTGGTATGGTTTTGTGTATATTTGTATACATTGTATCTTTTTCATTATTTCCTTTTTTTATTTTATTATTACTATTCCGTTAAAGTAATTTACTTTTTTTCTAAACTCCTAAATCTCTTCATCTTTCTTCTTTCTCTCCTTGGAGCCTGAGGTGGGGGAGAGCGTCTGTTGTCTTGTCATTTGCCAGCCTGGCCCAAACCATAACACGAACCAGCAATGTGTGCTTGCAGCCCAGAAAGCCAACTATATCCTGGGCTGCATCAAAATGGTCTGAAGCTGTGGCAGGGGAGGTTTAGGTTAGATATTAGGAGGAATTACTTTACTGACAGAGTGGTCAGGCCCTGGAACAGCCTGCCCAGGGAGGTGGTTGAGTCACCATCCCTAGAGGTGTTTAAGAAACGTCTAGATGTGGCACTTCAGGACATGCTCTAGTGGCAGAGACTGTAGGTTGTTTGGTTGGACTTGATCTTAAAGGTCCTTTCCAACTGTGAAGATTCTGTGTAAAGAAGTGTGGCCAGCAGGTTGAGGGAGGTGATTCTGCCCCTCTACTCTGCTCTTGTGAGATCCCACCTGGAGTACTGTGTCCAGCTCTGGAGTCCTCAGCGCAAGAAGGACATGGACCTGTTGGAGTGAGTCCAGAGGAGGGCCACAGCAATGATCGGAGGGCTGGAGCACTCCTATGAGGACAGGCTGAGAGAGTTGGGGTTGAACAACAGCCTGGAGAAGAGAAGGCTCTGGGGAGACCTTATTGTGGCCTTTCACTTCTTAAAGGCGACCTACAGGAAAGATGGGGACAAACTTTTTAGTACGGCATGTTAGGATAGGACAAGGGGTAATGGTTTTAAACTAAAACAGGCTAGATTTAGGTTAGATATAAGGAAGAAATTTTTTACACTGGAACAGGTTGCCTAGCGAGGTGGTAGATGTCCCATCCGTGGCAAGATTCATGGTCAGGTCGAACAGGGCTCTGAGCTAGCTGATCTAGTTGAAGATGTCCCTGCTCATTGCAGGAGGGTTGGACTAGATGATCTTTAAAGTTCCCTTCTTACCCAAACTATTCTGTGGTTTTGTGATTTCTGGCAGATGTCCCCATTCTTGTAGTCAAAATGATTTAACATTTTTCTGTAATCATGGTTCATAATGTTTGCTTTGCCATTGCATCAAGCAGAATGTTTTGCTGTCTGAAAGCGTGTTGAAATACTGCACCTGTTTTCAGTGAGATGCCTGCGTTACACTGAGGGGAAACTTAGCTTCCTAACAAAATAATTTGTGGTCCTGCTTTCTTCTCTAACCCTTATAACTTTCAGTGAATTGAGACCAAAGCACTACATTGATGGATTTCATGCAGCGCATTCATAGCTTGGTTTGAAGAATGAAAAAGCATTTGAGGGTACGGAAAATAGTAGCAGCTTTTTCATTTATATTATTTCAGAATTTCAGCTTTGCTAAATGTTGATATACGTGTAGATGCCTTAGGATCCTTACATATAATAATAAATTGGAACAATATCATGGGCAAATTAATTAAAAAATAAGATTGATATAATGAATATTACAAAGTATTAACCATATAATTGCTTAGGAAAGCCGAAGAGTCGCAGCTGCTTTTCACAATTACAGAGCTAAGTCGCCATTATGAATAAAGCTTTAACAACTGCTAATGCTAAAGACCTCATGCAGTTTAAATAGTTAGTACACATTTTTAAAGTCAAGTCACAGCAAGACAGATGCCAGAGAAACAGGAAAATGAGATGGGAGTAGGTGGGTAATAAGAGAGAGAAGTGACAGAACAGCCCAAGGATAAAAAAAAAAAGGCAGTTTAGCTGTCACTCAGTATTTCCTGTGAGATATTAACAAACTTGGAGATGATTGCTTTCTAGTAGTTTGCTCTTTGTCCCATTTGCCTCAATTAAGTGGCTCTGGAAAGAGCGTACACCATTAAAGATCCTTTTTGGTTGTTCAGTCCCGGAAACAAAATATTTCTGCTTTGCCATCCTCTCTCCACTTTTTTTACTTTTCAGGCAGAATTCTTCATTTATTTCTAAAAATTGTGATGTAAAATCATTAGACAAAAAATGAGGAGATAATTGATGACAACAAGCAATTTAAACCACTGTTAGATTTAGCTCTTGAGAAAGCAGGTCTTGAGACAAACTTGAGACAATTTTACTGTCATAAAATCAGACAGCAAAACAAATACAGGTTGAAATAAAGATAGTAAAGTTAACAAATATATAGACATTCAATGAGAACACATAGGTAACTTTGCAGAGAAAGTAAAGATTTTTTTTTTTTTAATCAGTTTGGTATTGAACGTGAATCAGAATGATATTTGAATACCTCAAACAGGAAAAAAATCCCTTAAAAAAAAAAAGCCATTGTGCATAAAGAAATTTATTAATTCTCTAAAAAGTGTTGTTTATATAACTAGATCTTTGTAACACACTCTGAGTTAGAATTAATGTAAGATAGTAACATTTACAGACTCTGACCTGACTAAAATGTGACATTCCCTTGGAAATTCAACTGCTTGAATCAGTGCAGAGATGAGTGTGACGTATAATTTTCTACTTGCAGATGAGTGACTCTAAGCAATTTTTTAAGGAAGTTCAAATGTATTTGATGCATGATTGGATATTCTTAAATATAATAATAGTGTTGGTAATTTCATATATTATTGCAATTATTTTTTTCCTGTTTGAAGCAGTGAGGCTATCTTCTTTTCTTCTCATACTAGGTGATCTTCCTGCACTCACAATACAAAAATTATGTTTACTTTTCACAGAAAAATTCAACTGTTTCAATAGATGCCTTGATTCTCTGTAAAGAGGCTGACCCAAGAACTGTTGGTTCCATGACAGAAAAAGAGAATTCTAACCTCTCCATTTGTGTTTGAAATCTTTCGGCTTCCTTGTATACAATCATGTAACAAAGAAGTTAACTTATGTGGCCCAATATTTAATTGCAAGAGTAAGAGATACTAACTGTACAATTTATGGGGTTTTTTTGTAGAAAATTTATTTTGTGATTTACTAATCCAAAATGAAAGTTTAATAAATTCATTGCATCTCCAGAAGACCATTATTTCTCCAGAGGTCAAGTAACCAGTAGGTTATAAGGCCAAGTAGTATGAAAGTTATGTTCAGTGTTTTAGAACAAATCAAATATGCAAGAATTTTTTTCTGAATTTTTAGGAGTTGACGATGAAACATTTATGCACAACTGAAAAGAACACATTTCTACAATTACGCTGGTTAATGATGTTTGCATTTGCATAATGACCACAATGCTTCCTTTAATTTTTGCATGTTTCACATTTTTCTTTCCATTTAACAATTTCTCACATTGTTTGTGGGGCAGTATGGTGCATTAATCCTAGAATATTTGCATTTTTCTATAAATAGCATTATGCATTGCTAAATAAATAAAGGAGAGGGTTGGGCTCTTTTTTTTTGCCTGTTTTACTAATCATTTGATTATGTGCTTTTCTGCTACACTTGTTTGTTTGAAGAAAGAGCTCATAGGCCAGAAGCTTTACGAATCCTGTCAGAAACATCTGTAAAGAGACTCTTGAAGTAATATTTCTCTGTACAACACTTTTTTTTTTTCTTCAGTAACTTGGAAAAGTCGTTCCACTTTTCACAGTACTTGGCCACACTGATAAGACACTTAGGACACAGGACATACTGGCAACAGTCTTTTCTTTGTGGTCTACTAAATCTTGAAGTATTTCCTGTACAGGGGCCACACCTTCTAGAGGACGGAGGTGCCCACCTCACCCCTGTATCTTATTTGGCTCTATTCGAAGCAGCGTGCTCCGATGAACACCTTTAACTTGATGTGTGCAGGTAGTCTAAGTTTCCTCCCCAGGAGCAGTTCTCCTTCCTGAACTCTTCTGTGAAACATGAGAACCTTGCTGCAATGTGAAAATAAAAAGGTGCATGTCCATATATGCAGAAATGGTCAGTGTAGTTTTTTTCCTAAAAAAAATTCACAACTGAGGTCCTCTTACATGCATGTATTGTTGCTTTTTGGTATATACAGAGAGAATTCACAGCATATTTATTCCTCCCTTTTTCCATTTGTTAGCAGGAACTGAATGGGGTGCAGTAGGGAATTGCCATTGTGTGTTTTTTTAGCAATGACCAAGTTGTGTTCCCTTGAAACTGGATGTTGTCATTCCTGGCTTTCTACTGAAGTATTACATGTACTTTTCACATCTCCTTTAAATGATGTATTGAAACATCATCAGAGAGATGTTTAGGCTATCAAGCTTAATTGAACAGAGGCACCTGCCTTTGTCCTGAGATACATACCTGAGCCCTTGCAGAAAGGCAGAAGTTCAAAAGTATCTCTTGTTCACTACTTTTCACTAGTTATTGCAAATTTTTTATTATTACTTTGTAGGAAATCTGGCAACTTTCAAAAAGACCAAATTCTCCCATATACAGTGCTTAACTCAGAGGCTTGGATTCTGTTTTTCAGGCTAAGCATAAGCAGACATTGAAATGTGAAATGGCTAGATTGTAAGTGCTAATTTTCCTGTTTGGATCTATCATCAATGAATATAGCTTGCTTAAACATTCTTCTTTGTCTTTCTTTGGTTTTGTCATTCTTCCAGCTATTTAGACTGCAAGCTCTATACAGAGTGTTTTCTTACTTGTGGGATCGTAACAGTAGAAAACATTGCTGCTCTTTAACAAAACTAAAAATCATTTGGTACTTCTGCTTTCCATGGTGGAGATTTTCCACTCAGTTTTCTCTCTGGTTAAACCATTAATGCATAAAGCACACCTATCACTTATTAGCATTTTACATGTATAATACCTGACTACCAGCACTCTGTGATTATTATTTTTTTTTCTTCTTCATATGTTGTAGCTATTCACTGCTTGCTCTGAAGACGCACAGGACTAGGCTCCTGCTATTTAAACCTTTGCTAGGTACTTGTGCTCAAAGGTAGTGAGAAGCAAAGAGAACTTGAGCATTCTCCAGAGAAAAGCATAAGTATTTTTCATTGATTGTCCTGTAACATGGAAAAATTCCAGAGAGCTGAAGTGGGGAATCTTGTATGTTATGTCAACTTTAGAAAGTAAGGAAGTACAATAGAAATGGACTTGTAAATCAAAGCAGTTGTCAATAACTTGACATCCACCATTAGCATGTTTCATGTGGCGTTACTTCAGATTGTCTTCAGTCTGCTTTCATGGACTGAATGGCATCAGCGACTGGAGTTCATTGGATGTACTTTTGACATGCATCTTTATCTTAGTTTCACTTGAAATGAACCCGGTTGTGCCCTGAGACTGTGCTACAAAGTGTATCAGGACATAGTATATAGGGATGGGTAGTTTTTAAAGCACTTTCCTGATCCAGACTGAAACTGTAACATAGGCGTACTCTCAACCACTCTATGAAACTAAAGGCAATTTCAAAGACTGTAGAGTTCTCAAGATGATGAGAACTTCATTAGATCCTTGAGTATTAAAACTGAAATAAAGAAGAAATTTCTCTTGTTGCATGGACTGATGTTGAGGCTTTTATGTTATGGCTGTTAAGAAGCAATTGATGGACCAAGTATGGTAGATGTTCTCATAAAGAATTTACTGTAAAACACAGTTTATTAATACGAAAAAATATCTCTTTTGTAGAAGATAATGTATTCATTTGTGGTTTTTTGTACCACGTGTTAAGTAATTTCCATTTTCAATACAGCTTCTTAGCAGAATTTCATCAGTTGCTCTGATTACAAAGGTGAACTTTTAAGTTCATTTTCTCTGAAAAATGATTACCATCTTCTCTTACATTCAGTATTTGATCTATAATGCTTAAAGCGTGGAAGCTAGCATTGAAATTGTCTTTTGTCTTAGAATGAATTGTGTTTTGCCTTAGAGCCTTAGTCGTCAACATTTAAAACCTGTTATGTCGATAATTAAGGATTTTTTTTTTTCCCAAAACACTTTCATACTTTTCGAAAGAATCCAGCTACCTAAGTCCTTATAAAATATAATTCTGAATATTTTTAAGTATAATATTTGCATCATTATTTCTATGTGGTTTTCATTTGGGGTTCAGCTCTACAATACAGGTTTTTAATCTTTTTTGGGGTTTTGTTTTGTTTTTGTTTGTTTTGGCTTTTGTTGTTGTTGTTTTTACATCAACATTGCCTGCAGCTATTTGTTCATTAAGGGGGAAAAAGTCTTTACATATTCATAGTTAATGTCTATATTTTTAACTTAGAATATCAGGGTTTTTTGATAAATATCTGACATCCTGGTGTAAGTTTTATTATTTACGTAACATGGCATTGCATTGCTAGATGTGAATGCAACTGTTTGGTTTTTTTTTTAATAATTAGAGACCTATATAACTGTAGGTAAAAAAATATTAACTATTTGTAAATTTTCCCAGTATTTATGTTTATTTGAACTCAATGTAACTTTCTGAAAGGATGACGGTTGGATAATTGGGCAGATTTCTTGCAAAGCTTTGAATCTTCCATGTAAAAGCTCTGCCTTTTTTTCTCCCTGAAGGCAGGCACATATTGAGGAATCCAATGTAAGACAAAAACTAAGCAGCAGTTTCTAGTTCTCTGGCAGGTCAGTACAATGAGAGGCAATCACATCCCAACCTGCAGAAATTTTCCCCAGCGGTGCATTTCTGAGCTTTCTCAAAGAGGACTCCTGAAAAAGTGTTCCTTACGATATTCTGCTCCTTCTTCAAATAACAGACAAGAACCTATTGCAGTATTTTCTGGCTAAGCCTGAGACCCATTACCTTCTTAAAGCTTGAACTAAGACTTTCTATACATGTATATGTATATTATGCATTGGATTCATAGGGTAGAGTCAAAACCAGGTTTACGTTATTTCAGCTCAAAAAAGTAGTGCAATTTGCAGTAAAAGAATGAGTCCACTTATATAGGTATCTTCAATTCACGCACCTGAGTACCAAAAATTAGACTCTGCATCTGCCTTTAGTGATGAAGCACCTATAAACCTAGTGAAATTAAATAGGTAACTTCTATGTATAATGCAAAACCTTAATGTGTCAAGGAAAGAATGATGTACGTTACGAAAACAGCGTGCCTCTTTGGGTCCTAGCTGTCTGTGCTTTCCAAATCTTTCCCATTTTGGATCTGCAGTGAAGATTTCTGTCTTGCATGCAAATTCCTATCTGAATGGATCTTACTGATTTTAAAATTAATGGCAGAGGTGAGAGTAGTCTCATATATGCTTTATGAAATGGTGTAATAGCCAAGGAAATAGGATAACTTGCTCTATGTCTTTGGTCCTGTACGTCCAAAGCTTGAAGCTTTGGACGCTTGAAGCACGCAGACCACCTCAGTGTAGTGGGGGAAAAGGGCACCACTGTTTTTTTTTTTTTTAACACCTTCTTTTTCTTTTGCTAGTTTTGTTTTCCTTTTGAAGCCACATTGCTGTGTCACGTGACTAGAAAGAAAAAAATTAGAATTTGTAAATTGGTAACTACAGTACTAAGCTTGGAAATTAAAGTAGCTTTCGCTTTATCAAACTATTTAGGGTAAAATACATGCAAAATGCTATTTTAGACAGCAGGGTAAATATAGCAGGTCCTGCTTCTTATTGTGTTCTTGCGATTCCCAGGGCTGGCATTTCTTAGGAAATACAAATGGAGACAGTGATAATTTTTAAAAGTAGAAAACCCAAATACATAAGTATAGTATTTCTAAAGATAAATGAGAACAACTTCAATGTCACACGATTTTTGTACTGAAAATTATTAAATTTTCTATAGATTTTTTGATTCCTTGTGGAAAATTTTTTTTTATTTTATTTTAATTTTAAATTTTATTTATATGAAGCAGCCTTTTTTTCATGCTACTGCTTGCCTAGAACATTTTTTGTAGAAAACAAACAGAAATCTTAGTAACACTACCTTTTCAGAGAACAGTTGTAATGATGGTATTTTGGCCCTGAAACACTGAAGAAAACTTTATGAAGTGAGTTAGACTTTTTATATTTTCTCCTTGGAAAGCTTGTGAATTATTTTGTGTATTTCAAGCTAAAATGATAAAATCAGCACAAATTATATGCATGTGTACCTTCTTCAGACATGTGAGAGGGTCAGCTTTTCTTATGTGAGTACAGAAAGAAAATCAGCCATCTTCCGGTCTGTCTTTGCTCTTTTCATATGATGGAAAACCAGATCTTCTTTTAGGGAAGTGTAGAGAATGTTAATTAAACTTCGAAATATTAAGCACATACTTAAGCGACAGAGCAGCTACCTGACTTCTCATACACCCATCAACTTCCACATAAGGGCGAACTTTGGTTTCGGAAAACTCCTAAAAAATCTATTTTTCTCATCCAGAAAACCCTGCACAAAATTATTAGAATAGGATTATTTCCTCTAAAATAATGCTGTGAATTTGAATGTGGTTTTTAGCAGCTGGATAAATGCACTACTTGTATTTTATCCTCAAAGCAGAAGGAAACTTGCTCTGGAAGTGAAATGTCTGGATAAGGTAGGGACTGGGAATGTTTTCATGATAAGCTAGAGAAGTGGAGATTTTGCTTTTCAATTAACAATATTACGCTGTGGAAACTGAAATACTTTACCTTACCCTCTCTTTTTTTGACAAAAGACAATATGAAAATAGCCTGATTATCGTAACAGTCACATGTAAATGTGGGATGATGAGGTAAGGTGCTTATTCTGGGTCAAGATAGGAATGCAATTCAACTAGAATTTCCCAAATAGGCTGTCTCTTGGTTAGTTCTGGTTGCTGCTTTTTCTTATAGTTGGGAGGGACAAGGTTAGGTTTCATTTTGAAAGTAATTCAAACAATGTTCTTATGTTTCTTAAATCTTGCAATACAGAAATGTTATTTTCCGAGTATCCCTACAATTAACGTATGTATCATGTTACTTTACTTATCAGTAATATTGATGGAGGGTTGGGTGATTGGCATTAATAGGCAATAGGTGCTGAATGAGTATTGCATAGTCAACTTGCCAAAACTTGTTCTGCGATGTCGACGTTCCTGTAACGAGTGCTGGTACATTTTATGGTATAAATGGAAGATGAAGCTCTGCTAGGAACAGTTTAAAGATCAAAAGGCAAAATCTAGCAGCCGGGTTGTTGCTTGTTTAAAAAAGTCATAGGCAGTTTGAATATGCTCCGATGTCATTTATTACCAGTTTAGGTGAATGCCCCTTAGCTCGCCAATCTAAAGGAGTTCAGCTTCTTATCGAAGAGCACTAGATTTTAAAATACATTTTTAAAAATAATAACTAATATTACAAGAATTTAAGCCTCTGAAATTTTCATACCATTCCTCCTCACAACAGGTTATGGATGACTATCCAAGAGTAGCCATCAGGAAGGAACTATTTTTACATAAAGGTCTAATATAAAAAATAAAATTCATGAAATCCATATAAGAAGGGTATATTAAAATTACACACAGAAAGTCAAGCATCTCTAAACTTGTCAGTTTCCATGGCAGCAAACAATTTGTACATTACCTAGTATTTTAGGCACTGGATTTTCTTTTTCATGACTTTGAAGTATTCAGAGACAATTTAAATCTGTTATTTTTAAAAAATTAAGTCTAATCCATCTTCTTTTGTTATATTACAAGATTTTTAAAAGGTGCTTAAATGTTTAATCTTTCTTTTTTGATTTTGGGCCCTGCATTTTTGTTGTTTTCATAATTGTGAGGAAATGGCATTAACACATTCACAGCCTTCAAATACTTAATGATACAGGAAACAGTGCATATATTTCATTTTTCCTTAAATATTTTTATATACTGCATTATTTCATCATAAATATTATAAAGCTAAACAATAATTGGAACTGAAGTGTATCCTTCATTTACAGAAAAGTAGGAGAATTTTGACGTTGCTACATTCCTAGTAAACGGCCCTAATATTGCTCAGGGATGATGATCAGCAATTAGTCCAGTTTCGGGGGTGAAGCTAGTCTGTTCAGGGAGAAACGTAAGATTATGTAATAACTATTGTTTTGCCCTTTCTATTGAAGAATGATAAAGAAATCTAATCATGGAGGAAAAGATGTGGGTTGTTTTTTTTTTTTTTTTCCCCAAGTGTTTTCATGAAAATAAAACTTAACGTTCTAGGAGATCAGTCTCAAAATATTACCAGCAGATTCTATCAGAATCAGACATATTAGATATATTCTGATAACCACTCTGAGATCCTGTATTTATGAAAAATCGCTCTTAAAATGTATACTGTAAAAATTTTTATTATGCAGTGTATCTTCTTATGAGTGGCACCTTTAGTTGGATTTCTTGGCCCTGGAGTCCAGCAAGAATAGTATTTGTCACCATAAGTGACACGTGAGAGCTCTGTTTTGTCATATCGTTTCTAAAGTGTCATTAATGTTCAGCTGCAAAGAAGATAGAAAGAACAATTTTTCCTCTTTAGACTAAACTGATTAAGAAGTGCTTTGAATGAAAGGAATATTTAGAAGCTGATTCATGTGAAGAATCTGTGATGTGTGTTATCTATTCCTACAATCTTTAATATGGAGATTCACTGCATACAGGTTGAAAATAAATGAAAATGTATATAAAATCTAAAAATATTATATATAGTGTATAGGTTTAACTTTTCAAAAAAGAAATAATTTTTCTATTCCTTTTTTTTTTCTTCATCATGCTATGCTATTAAAAGATCTGAAATCTAAGTGGAATCCAAATCTACATAAGAGTAATAGCAACAATATCCATATTGTTATGTTTCTAGTAAATGAATAGAGCGGAAGGAAACAGGTATGTAGTATTTCACTATTGTATTTTTATAGTATTGTTCTATCCAAGAAGTAAAAGACAAAGAAGAAAAAGTAAATTATATTTAACAATAATATAAAAGTAGTGGGAAAAGAAGCCATCAGAATAAGAAAAACAAAGAGCTATACTAAAGTAAATGATGTTCCCAAGATTTTTTGGATGTTAGTAGAGGAAAACTGCTTAAGAGGAAAATAAATTATGAAAAAAAATTAGAAGCTGTTTTTAAGAAATAACCTCGTGTTTAAAAAGTGACACTAGACATTGGAATTTTAGATATTTCATGTTTGAAAGCTACATTTAAAAAAAAAAAAACAAACCCAAAAGACTATTTGGTGGACACCATATCCTGGTTCACTTAATTACTAAATTTAATAGGGATGTGGAATTAAATTTGTAATAATTACTGAAAGTAAAACAAGCAAAACAGGTTAGCAGTCTTATTTCAGTTGATTGGCTTTTGGTTGATTTTCCATTGAAAATTGAATTTTCACATATAAAGAAAGTTATAAATCTTAAATACTACTTTATCTATGAAAAAGATGCTTCACATAATTAGTGTTTACTTTTTGCTTGTATTCTGTTTCCATGATCTCATACTATGACATCTTGTTCTTCTGTGAAACTATTGTCCTTGACAGGCAACCAGCACTATCCTTGGGGTGAAAGGTATGTACTCTGTAATACTGTATTCAATGCATAAATTTTCTTCTTTTTTTAATCACAGAGACTCTTCAGTTTATGAAAGCACCGGTCTAATAAATGCACAGTTGCAAAAATGACTAACACTTAAATCCTGCTCAGTTCAACTGAGTTCAGTGCATCAATATTCAAGCATATGGCTGATTTTGCAGAATTGCTGTATGAAGTCAGGCAACGATCGCATTGTGGTGGAATGCCTGACTTACACAGGCATAATATTAGACAACATTAAAATTCCTTGTGCGTCCGTACTGGAAAACTTCTGGTGAAAATAATGAGTACTTTATGTGACCTATTTTATGAAGATAATAGATTTCTTCAGTTTCCCTTATATTTCACCAGAATGGTAAGTGCTCCGGATTTCTCAGAAGAAATCTAGATACTCTTCGTCATTTATACAATGCTGCCAATATCCATAGCATGTTATATGTTCTTATCCTGATAGAACAATTGTAATTGTGTCCAATAGAGAATATTTGTTTTGTCTAAAGTTCAACGATCACACAGGATGGGATGTTACTATGCTGAAGGCTCTTTGAGGGTTAGCATTTATGAGGTTTATTTCTAGAGAATTTTGGTATTGAATTGTCACATTTTCAACACATAGTGGAACTAAGGTTGTATCACACAGGATATGACATTAAACTTCATTGTTCTCACAAGAGTTGATGACAATAGCATTAAGTTAGATAATTTATTTAAAGATCATTTCAAACCTTTTGGTCCCCTATTAGCACATTTTATAGATCAATTATTTTCATTAATTAGAAAAAAATCATTTAGAATGCAGAAGACTCTTTAGCAGAGGCTATAAACTCTAGAGTAGAGGCTACAGGGTAAATAACTATATGAATATTTTACCATCTAGCTTACTATTTCCTTTCTTAGTCTTTACTACAAAGTGAATTTGCATTAGCAGACCAAAGAAACCTGAGACAAAATTATGGAAATTGGATGCCTCAGCCAATTTATGTTTTTTTGGATTCCTTCACTGTTGTAGAGCCTACCAGAAGGTTTTGGTGTGGGTTTTTTTTTTTTTTTGGTTTTTTTTGCCTGTATAATATATCATTATCAGAAATTTAAATTGATGACAAATCAAAAGATTGGGAAGTGATCTATATAGTGTTTGACAATCATACGAAATATGAAGGATCTGAAATTTTGCAGCACTTCTGACAGGCACGCTGTTGCTGTCTTTTTGAGGCTATGATAAGAAACAGCGTCATCAACTTTCTGCACGTAAATCAAACTGAGATTTACATTAGGCACTGATGCAAAAATCTGCATCCAGTTCTCAATTTCTCTGATGTTGGAATTTTGTGTCCATGGTAAAATTAATATTTCACTGATCATCAGAACATAACTACTACAGTTGTAGGAAGCTCATGCTTTCTTTCAGAAGTAGTTGAAACGGTTTTGTTTACTTTCCTGTGCTGTCAGTAAAACAGTTTGTAAATCCTCTAGTTTTTCATTAAGAGGAATAATAGTTAACTACTTGACCCTGCAAAATCCGTGTTCCAAAACAACTGCAGACTTTCGCCTCAAGAAAAGTAGAAGGAATAGAATCCATAGTAGAAGGTAATGCAAATGTAAAAAGTCCCTTCTGAAGATAATGATGCTCACCTAAATCAGGATAATGCAGACAGATTTTGCCCACTACTTCTACAGATAACTAATGGGAAACTGGATCACTTAAGTCTAGGCTGAATTTGGACACCTAATACAGAAGGATTATGGTTATTTTAAGAAAAAGAAAAGGGGATGGAAGCATAAGCAATGACTTTCATCTTTTGCCTTTACTGGATAAATCCCAAAAAGCAGGCTACAAATCTGCTAGTCTGAAGGATTTTTGGACTGATTTTTCCCTGTGACTGATATAATTACTGGCAACCAGAACAACAACAACAACAACAAAATTATTTTCTTTCTGTGAGTAGTGGCAACATCTCTTTCCTCTCCCAATGAGACAAGAGCAGATAAGGAAGAAGCAGTAATAAGACCCATTAAATATATTTAATAACAATCTGATTGATAGATGATAATTTTACTTTATAAGGGAAAGATCTCTTGGGTCAGAGCAAAATTTCACTGTAAGTGGAGTACAACTTCTCAGGTGGAGAAAAACATTTAAAATGTATTGAAGCAATTCAGGAATCTTTCTTCTTCATATGCAAATAATTATAATTTTAAATGACTACTGCTGTAGTGGGGTGAGTTTTTACGTATAGTTTATGTACAGTTGCAGACCTTGGTCACT
The DNA here is from genome assembly GCA_013400035.1 of Rynchops niger. NCBI lineage: Eukaryota > Metazoa > Chordata > Aves > Charadriiformes > Laridae > Rynchops > Rynchops niger. Next base: position 121,959 of record VXBH01004000.1, read on the forward strand.
TTTTGTTCCCATCTTAGGAATTAGAAATTGATTACTCTCTCAGCCAAAGTTTATTATTAAGTCAAAGGGTTATACATAAGTTCTTACTGGATTCTGTTTCTAGTTGGCAGATACATATATATGGAACTCCAAATTCAGTAGCTCTGTGATGCAGCAATATAGAGAAAAGTATTCAGTTTCATCATTCCTTCTTGTGTGCACCACGGAGACATGGTCTACCTATAGGAACACAATATGAAGCTGTTCAAGATGTATGTGCTACCCAAACATTAATTTCTAGGCCTTTTTTTCAGAATCATAGAGTCATAGAATACGAGGTTGGAAGGGACCTCAAGGACCATCTGGTCCAACCTTTCTTTGCAAAAACGCAGTCTACGCAAGATGGCCCAACACTCTCTCCAGCTGAATTTTAAAAGTGTCCAATGATGGTAGATCTAGCACTTCCCTGGGGAGATTATTGCAATGGCTGTGCTGTAATTGCGAAAATATTGCCTTTTGTGTCCAACGAGAGTGTCCCCAGGATTAACTTGTACCCGTTACCCCTCATCTTTTCCTTGTAAAAAGGCACTCTTCATCTTTGTAGGCACCCTTTAAATCCTGGAAGGCTGTGATAAGGTCTCTCCTAAGCCTATGAGTTATTTGAGGATGGTCTGATATCTTGTTTTGAGGATGCTAGTGAACACTCTGACCACGGTGAGCTGAATACCTAGCAAATTAGATAGGTGGTCAAGATCCTTATAGTCTGTCTCATTTTACATATAATAGATCTGAAAATTAAAATAAAAGATCAAGTTCACTCTTATCCCACTAGATTAAAACAAACGCTTTCTAATGAATTTCACCCTTTAGGACTGAAACTACATGACTTAAGAAAGGAAGCTTGAGGGGAAAAGATAATATCAGATCAATAAGGAGAGCCTTTTCATTAATAGCTACATCTCTTAATCCATCCTAAGCAAATAGCACTTTTACTGTATAGTGATTACAGTGGCATATACACAGCTGCAGGTTTATGATATTTGAGTTTATATTTTTTTTTTTACATGCTAAAAAATATTAGGTAGGTAGTTGTTCAGGCTTGGTACCAGTTGGTAAGGGAGTTCAATGAAAGGCACATTGAAAAACTTTCTATTAGCAGTCTACTGATTATCACAATTATCAGTTCACATTCTCCTTCAGAACAAATTACAGAGCCCAGTCATCAAGCTGGGAACCTTTCTAGGTTAATTCTTTAGAAAATGAAATGGGGAAAATCCATCTAAACTGAGAAAGTTTGGTGCTTTGTACAACCGGTGGTGGCTTTGAGGATGTCTTCTTACAGCTGTGCTGGAAAAATGACAGTCATATGCACAAAGAGGACATTATTTTCTCAAAATGGGGTAGGGTTAATGTGAAATTTTCTGAGATTTTTCCTCGTCTTATTATTTCCAGAAAATAAATGTGAGTTAGCAACATTTTCAAAGGATGCTGAAGCCGGGCCTGGCTGAAAAGGTCCCACATTGCCTAAACGTTCAATTTTACTGAAAGAATAGTAGATTTCCTATTTTATTATTCTCATTAATCACTGTGATTATAAGAATATTATAATATGACTTTTCCTGTTTCACTAGTTTATTTTGGCTTTTTGAAAGCATGTACATGCTGCTTCATGAGTTCTCTCTGGCTTAGAACTTCTTTTGGGGAAGTTGAAGCATAATCATGATACTGGTGAATAGCATAATGAAAATACGCTTATATAATGTATTACCTTACTTTGTGAAGGTCTGCAAGTTTTGAAAATTAGCATCTGAGGAAAATAGACTCATTGCATGTGTCAGGTATAGATATAACATTTATCCTGCCACAAACATACATCAAATGTAATTTTTTCTATATTTATTTTTCCTAAAAATACCTATGGACAATATCTTTATAGGCTGCCAATTGTAGTAGTATCAAAGTTCTTTTAAAAATGAGTTTATGCACATATTTTATATTAGTATATACATATTTTTGTTTCACGGAGATCATAGTATCATAGAATCATTTACATTTGAAAAGACCCTTAAGACCATTGAGTCCACTGCTAAACCATGCTCCTAAGCACCACATCTACACGTCTTTTAAATACCTCCAGGGATGGTGACTCAACCACTTCCCTGGGCAGCCTGTTCCAATGCTTAACAACCCTTTCGGTGAAGAAGTGTTTCCTAATATCCAGTCTAACCTCCCCTGGCACAACTTGAGGCCATTTCCTCTCATCCTGTATCTTTTTATTTGGGTGAAGAGAAAGACCCCCACCTCTCTGGAACCTCCTTTCAGGTGGCTGTAGAGAGCAATAAGGTCTCCCCTCAGCCTCCTTTTCTCCAGGCTCCCTCAGCCGCTCCTCATAAGACTTATTCTCCAGACCCCTCACCAACTTCATTGCCCTCCTCTGGACCTGCTCCAGCACCTCAGTGTCTTTCTAGTAGTGAAGGGCCCAAAACTAAACACAGTATTCGAGGTGTGGCCTCAGCGGTGCCGAGTACAGCGGGATGATCGCTTCTCTGGTCCTGCTGGTCACACTGTTCCTGATACAGGCCAGGATGCTGTTGGCCGCCTTGTCCACCTTGAGCACACTGCTGGCTCATATTCAGCTGGCTGTTGGTTACCATCCCCAGGTTCTGTTGTGTTGCACGGGGTTATTATAACCCAAGTGCAGGACCTTGCACTTGGCCTTGCTGAATCTCATACAGGTGGCCTCAGCCCAGTGATCTAGTCTGTCCAGATCTGTCTGTAGGTCATTTCTGCCTTCAAAAAGATCAACACCCAACTTGGTGTCCTCTGCCAGCTTACTCAATCTCCTCATCCAGATCACTGATAAAGGTATTAAACAGAACTGGTCCCCACTCTGAGCCCTGGGGGACACCACTTTTGACCGTCTGCCAACTGAATTAAACTCCATTCACCACAACTCTTTGGGCCTGGCCATCCAGCTATTTTTTTTACCCAGTTATATATATATATATACTTCCCAGCTAGTTTTTTACCCGGTTCTATATATATATATTTTTTTTTTTTTAAATATATATATTAGGGGCCTTTGTGTTGATAGCCACAAAGGTTTAAGACATCTAACTTCCAGGTTAAATGGGTAAGTCTAGACTTGACTTTCTACCAGTTTGTCCTAAGCTGATCTGCAGCTACCGATACATTTGAAGTACTGATATGACATTTCTATCAGTAAGGTGTTTCTGATGCCAGCGTACCTGCCACTGGTAATATCATGCATATTGAGACATACATTCCACTGAATTCTCAAGCTATATATTCATCCACAATTGCCAGTTTCAGATAATAAAATCTAAATGAAGTAGAAAGTAGGCCAAACTATTGTATATTTAGTACATTTAGTAATCAGTAGCCGTATATTTACATCACTAATGTAGGCAATCCTTCTCCCATTTGATTTCTGGAAAAGACTTTTGACTTCCCAGTGGGTCTATCTGACTCCACATCTATGAAGACATTCTTAAACTCTGCAGAACTTCAGTTCTTTACCTACCCAACTCTGGGATGTTCTTCCTAATTCCAGTTGTTTCCAAGCTGGAGACTTGCTCTCCTGGCACTTCAGACCTGTCATTCCTCTTTTTTTTTTTAGTAGGAATCTGGGCATACTTTCTCGAGGGAAGTTCTGTGACAAATGCTTGTTTCATCCTGACGTTTTTTACAACTCAAAGCCATAAAATATAACTATCTTATATGTCTCGAAAAAGATGGTTCATTCCATAAGTAATTGTAACTCATTAAGTTTGTTGCTGCATTGAAAAATTAAGAAGGATTTCACTGGGTAGGAGCTTTAAATGTTAGGTATTGCAACACTGAATCTATATCTGCTTTCACCACTGAAGTCACAATATTTTTAAAGTAACCAATCAAGAAAATGCCTATACGAAATGAAGATAAGCCATCATGACTTTACAGTCTTAACAGCCTGAAGAAATACACTGATGCAATACAAATGCTGTACTGATCTTACTTTTTGTTTTCATTGACATATCCTGATTTATAATCATGAACTTTTGTCATCTATTTAACTAATACCATTCATTTTCCCCTTGATTTAAAGAAAACAGGGAGAGATGTTAGAAGATAAAAAAGAAGAAAAGGTTTTGTTTGCAATGTATTTTTTCCCCTAGCACTAAATTGCTTGCAAAGCTTTGACTAAATAAAGTATCTCTGTAGAGAATTTGTCACTAGTCCAGTGCATTATGTTTTTTTGCAATATCCTGTACTACTTTCATCACTTTGTTATCATAATTCTTTCCTTCAATTTATTAAACAATATTACTAATGTGTTCCATATGTAGTTCATTTTCTCTCTCACGTTCTTAGGAAAAATGTACTGTACCAGGATTATTTTTAAAATGTAATGAACCCGTCAGAACCCACTACATTTTTAAGAAGCCAAGAATGAAGAAGTACAACTTGCCTGCAGAATGGTAGGACAATGGACAAGTAGGTTTCTTAGTTCCTCGTGGAGTTGCTCCATGTTTGCAGGAAGCTGCAAGAAAGCCTGTGGTTAGGGCTTTTTTGTTTGTTTCAGAGAAAGAATAAACTTAATAACGAAAAGTTATTAAGGAAAACCTGGTCTAGTGGGAGGTGTCCCTGCCCATAGCAGAGGGTTTGGAACTAGATGATCTTTAAGGTCCCTTCCAACTGAATCCGTTCTATGATTATATGAAATGGGAATTGTAGAATTCTACTTGATTTTGAAACCTTAAAAATCTTATTAAATAAAGTTACTAATTTCAAATATAGTCCTGGACATTTTTATTAAAAGAGGAAAAATAAAACCAGACCGTATGGGCTGGCAGATTGTTTAAATTATCTTCACTGCCACACTGAATGTGATCATAAATTGTCTCTGGGAAGCACGTAGCTAAGCTAAAATTGGTGAACTTTAAGGTTCATGTGCTCAGTGTGCACTGTTGAAATTTATCCTCCCTGGTTTTGGGGTGTGTGTGTGTTGGGTTTTTTAGGGAATGAAGTGATATTTTCCTGTTTGTGAGCCAACTCAGGGAAAGAGAAGAATCT
>VXBH01004000.1:127035-143785 GCA_013400035.1 Rynchops niger
TTTTTTCTTCCAAAACTTTGTATCATGCTATCCTGGTCTTTAATGTTTTATGGGATGTTATAAACAAGATAGAATAAGTTGTCTAACACTCTATACGTTTGTTCCTGGAGAATGAGATATTCCATGAGACTCTGTGCATGGAATCTCTCTTTGGCCAGTTGGGGTCAGCTGTCTCACCTGTGTCTTTCCCAAGTTCTTGTGCACAGCCAGGCTGCTTGCTAGTGGAGCAGCATGAGAAACAGAAAAGGCCTTGACAGTGTGGAAGTGTTGCTCAGAAATAACTGAAACATCACTGTTACCAACACTGTTTGGTCACAGACACCTCCTTAGCACCCTGCGTGCTAATTAACTCTATCCCAGCCAGAACCAGTACAATATTATATTAAATAACACAGTTTTCACATCACTAACTTTCTGGTAATTCACACTGGCACGTGTTTGTCATTTGAATTGGGGTATTAAATTTACAGCCAGATTTCCAGAGGAGTTTTTTTATGAACGCTGAAACAGAAGCTGACCTCCCATTTATCAACAAATATCGCCCTAAGTGTTAAAGTTGATTATGAGTATTCATTTCTTCCACTACCTATTTTTGCCCACGCTACGTAGTAAATTGAATGGGGAATAAGCTATTATATTTGTAAGTTATATTTAGAGAAAAATAAGCATATTTAAAAAATACTGTTCTATAAAACTGTCTGCATTTTAATTTTATTCACTACTTTTAAAAATAGTTGCAAATGTAACATTTCAACAGCAAAGTTTGTTTTTTACAGAATCAAAGGAACAGTTTTATTATAGAACAACTTGATTTTTAAACTAATTCTGTTCTTCTTCATTATCTTGATTACATTGTCTTATACAATGACCCAAGAAATCTTTTTCTTTTTTACTGTGTTCACTGAACAAAGTGAACTTCAGGAAACATCTGCTATGTCTAATAATTCCACTCAAACAAGCAATTGGTTCTGAAACAATTACTTTTTGTGTGCAGGGAATAGGAGTTTGTAAAAAGTTTGAGCTTACTTCCCAAACTGATGGGAATTCACACTGTAACCCATGAAATTTAAGTCTTAATTAGTGAATTTTCAGTTCATTTTTTTCTGATCATGGAATCACGGAATCTTTAGAGTTGGAAGGGACCTCTAGAGACCATCTAGTCCAACTCCCCTGCTACAGCAGGATTGCCTAGAGCACATCACTCAGGAATGCATCCAGGCGGGTCTTGAAAATCTCCAGAGAAGGGGACTCCACAACCTCCCTGGGCAGCCTGTTCCAGTGCTCTGTCACCCTCACCGTAAAGAAGTTCTTCCGTGTATTTGAACGGAACTTCCTGTGTTCTAACTTGTGCCCATTGCCCCTCGTCCTGTCACTGGGAACCACTGAAAAGAGCCTGGCTCCATCCTCCTTCAGCCCACCCTTTAGATACTTGTAAACATTAATCAGGTCTCCCCTCAACCTTCTCTTCTCCAGGCTAAAGAGTCCCAGCTCTTTCAGCCTTTCCCCATAAGGGAGATGCTCCAATCCCTTAATCATCTTAGTTGCCCTTCGCTGGACTTGGTCCAGCATTTCCCTGTCCCTCTTGAACTGGGGAGCCCACAACTGGACACAGTATTCCAGTTGTGGCCTCACCAGTGCAGAGTAGAGGGGGAGAATGACNCTGTCCCCTCATCCAGGTCATTAATGAAATGCTGCTTTAGACACAAAAATGTTGTCTTTCTGTTTCCATATACCTTTTTTTTTTCTTATTTAAAAAAAAAAAAAACAACCACAAATTTGTGGATGGAATAAAACAGTTATTTGCTGTTGTATTTCTCACCCACATCAATCCGTTCACACTTGCATGTTAGTTGGGATTTGTCTCCTATTTTCTCGCATTTTCTCCACCAGCTTCTCCCTACTGCTTTTCTCCTTGTTATAACTTGACAATGCTTTATAAAATTGTTTAGATTTTCTTTGTGATACCTCTGGTATTGGAAAAAATACTGCTTTTAGCACAGCCAATGGAACAGAAGATGAAGCTAATGCAGGAAAACTAGCAAAGCATTTTTAAAAATGAAATGAACAGATTTCTTTTAGCACTTGTAGCACTTTCTTCTGTAATCTTAATTCTGTAATCTCTGATAGGAGATCCATTTTTGAGGATCAGGGTCAGTTCATGGCTCCCAGGCAGGTAGGTTCTGCAGCAGCTGCAAAAGCAGCATTTTTAGCTTTTGGAGGGAGCAAGAAAGTCTCTTGTAGTTTTCAGTCTTTTTGTAGTTTCCAGTTTTTGTAGTTTTTTTTTTCTTCCCAGTCAAAACTCTTGATTAACAGACTCTGAAGGAATAGGTCTTGTACTCCTAGCTGGGATCATAGATACATAAAGAACGAACAATATGGAACTGTCTGACTCCTGCATGACTATGGAATGAGATTTCCTGATTTGGTTATCACTGGCCACTGTCACACCATTCAAATCGGCCCGTGTAGCTTCTAAAGCAGTAGAACTGCCAACCTTTCGAATATTCTGAAGTAATATTAAAAACATATCTAATTTTTCATAAAATCCTACAGGAATTATTCTCATTCACTACACACTGAAATCAGGGGATGAAAAGTGAGTTGCAGCTCAATATACATCTGTACATGTGTGTCTGGGAACCAGGGGCTGCTAAGTTGTTTAGAAGACTGACAAATCAAGCCAGCTTCAAACCTTAAAACGTAACTTTGCTCAGTTCCTGCACTGCTCATGCTAATGGCTAGTTCTTATACATTACTGATCTCTACCACTAAATACACGAAGCACTCAGTTCTCAACAGTTGTCACCTAAACAATCATCCTAGCTCTGAGTACACCATACCAGGAGCTGATGTTGTACATTTAGTGCTCGTGGCTGTGGTCCTTGATGATCTCGGCCCTGGAGGTCAAGATGATGAGCTCAAGAGCACTTTGGCAAGAAAAGATGGAAATTATTTTTTTTTTTTTTTTTGCAGGGGGCCCTCATATCACCAGAGATTCTGTCTTTCTGCATATCCTCCAGTTCATTTTACATTACTTAGAAATAATTATTTCCTGGTGACTGATGCTAGTTACGACAGCAAATTTCTTCCTTGGATTTTCTCTAAGAGTTCCATTCAGATTCTCACCCGAACTTTATGAAATTTTATGAGACAGTAAAGTTAACTTCACAAATTGACATTATTGGGAGAAGGAGGAATCACCTTCCTTCCCACTGTCCCAGCCTTCCTCATCATTCACCTTCATTCCCATCCATCTAATTTCAGTTCACCTTTTGCCCTGACTTCAGTGTTGTTGCAATCTGGTTTTATTCCCTGTTTTCTGTAGAAAACAGGTTTTTGTAAATTTCACATAAAACTATGATTTTTTTTTATAAGCCACTCACTGTAGTCTTGTTTCATTGGGACTGCACGGTTAATTTCTTTCCAGTTCAGTTCTTCCTTACATCAATAATATAGTGCAGCTGATGGGAATGTATAATCAGAAACTGCTAGCGTATGGGCAGAGCTAACTAAGATGATGAGAAAGTAGAATGCTAGTGACCAGCTCTTAACTTCTAATCATTACCAGCCAGAGAAAGGAGCATATATAAATGGTGCAAGCACAGCTCAGAGCAAAAAAGCTGAGGTCTCATGACTGTGGACTAAACGGATGGATGCCCTGTACATTGAGATTGGAAGGAAATGCTGCAAACGTATATGTGCATGTAAAATTAACTTTCCCATTACAAAGATCCTATATATTGTGTTCCAGATGAAATCAGTCATTTTTGGTGAGTTTTGAAAAGGCATTTCCACATTACTGGAGGATTTCTGCCTGTTGAAATGAGTGCTGAATGCTAAAAGCATACAGCTCTCTATTAATAGAAGCACAGCCGGTGCTCCCAAAAAGTGATTATTCCCCTTTACCTGGTAGTCATTAGAGTGTATCTGGAATACAGCATCCAGTTTTTGGCTTTGCAATGCAAGAAAAACATTGACAGACCGCAGTAAGTTCAGCAAAGTGCCACCAGAATGGTCAGAGGCTGAAGCACTTGCCCTGTGAAAAAAAGCTGAAGAAGATCAGATTGTTCAGCCTGGAGAAGAGACAGCTTCGGGGGGCTGAACAGCAGCCCCCCCAATGGCTAAATGAAAGATAGATAAGGGAGCCAGGCTCTTTACACATGTGCACAGGAAGGAAAAGTGATACTGGTTATAAATTGACAGGTTATGTGTGAATAAGATACAAAGAGAAAATTCTTCAAGCCACATACAATTAAGCATTGGAGCAGGTCGTCCAGACAGACTTCACAGTGTCCATACCTGAAGGTATTCAAAACTCGATTGGACTAATGCCCTCATTTCAGTGTTGACTTGGTTTTGAACAGGATACTGGGCTAGATGACCCAGTGAACGATTCCATGATTTTTTTATGCTGTATTACATATTATTACATACATGTATTACTTTGACTAACTATTTGATTGTTTTCAGAAAGCCAGTCAATGTGTATCCAAGAATCTTCTGGATGAGAAATGTGTCTAGATATCACAGTTAAAAACACCTACTTCCCTTTAAAATTTCCATGGGCTTTTTAATGAGCATTATATCAAGACTTTGGAACATACTGTTTCCAGCTGCAGAATGACCCCTTGAACCATGACGGACTTCAAGTTCACAGCTTACTGGAGGGAAGAAATTCAACCACTGAACCACGAGCACAAATACCTGAAGCCGTTTAACTCTTCGTCTTTTATTTTGCTATACAGATTCAGATTTTGTCTGACAAACTACTTCGCTTGTGAGATCTGAAGTCACCACAACGAGAGGCCAAACGAATATAATTTTTCTGTTTCTTGCTGGATCTGCAGTTCCCATTAGCAGCACATCAGTTCTTGTGCACTCAGCAAGTCAAAAATAGACACTTTTTATTTCATGTTCAATCAATAATATTATGGATTGACTTCTCTGTTGAAATATTTATGGAGAAAATCCAGCCGCCTACCTATTAATGAGAACCATTTTCATTATTTGTATTTGCAGCTTCTGATTAATGTCAGACAAATTGAATTACTGTGTGAAAATGGTTTTGATTAAAGCAAAATTAAAAATCTAAACAGTTTACAGCAGTGGATTTTTATTTCATTTCCTAATGTGTATCTTACCTAGATACTACAGCAGACTACTCATTTGATAAGATTTTTCTTTCATCTCTGTGACTACCAGTTATGCTGCTTGCCTGGTTTCCTGCAATGCACTTTATGCTCAGTAAAAATTGATATGACCGGAAGTTACACAGAATCACCACTAAGACAACTAAAAGAAAAAAAAAAAATGTTTATTTAACATATCTTCCAACATCCTGGAAAATTAAAGAGAATTTTAATGTGAAATACTGTAGTGCAACACTTGGCAAAGCATACACTTCCAATGACACATGGATTAGGCATTAATGAATTTGGGAACAGATAGATTTGTATCAGAACTGTTTACAAAGTTATTTCACTTTAGTTCCATATTTTGTTGATTAAGAATTATAGTGTGATTTTAATTGAAGGGGTGGGTTGGTTGTTTTGGTTGTGTTTTGTTGTTTTTTATATTCCATAATATGTATTGGACAGAATCCATATGTTACTGTACACGTCTTGGTGGCTCATATTCAGAAGTACCAAGGACAAAATTAATCACCTGAGCTTGTTTAGCACAAACAAAGCAATAATTATGGGGTTCTGAAACTAGGTTATGAAGATTGGATCAGTAGTGCTTGCCTCTCCTCCTTCACTAGGTGGTCTCCCAACTACCTTTTGAATAAATGTATTTGGAAAGCAAGGCTCAGGGAGTCTTCACAATGGGATGTGCAGCCTAACTTGAGGTCTGACATCTGGCCATCTAATTATGAGTGCTGCATACCAGGCTTATTGGCAATTTAATTTTCAAATGAAGGACAGTGTCATTTTCCTAGATCCGGTCCAATATTCACTACTCTTCTGATGAATGATAATACCCGCCCCTGGTGGTGGCCCAAATGGAAAAGAAAACTGAACTTTGAGAAAAATCATAGAATAGAATGGTTCGGGTTGGAAGGGACCTTAAAGATCACCTCGTTCCAACCCCCTGCCCTGGGCAGGGACACCTCCCACTACACCAGGCTGCTCAAAGCCCCGTCCAGGCAAATACTTTGTGGCATCACATTCTTCCCTCTTTACTGTATATACAAAAAGTACTATTCAAGGATTAACTACGTAAAATATTCGTATATGTTGCTACATAAATTTAACAGAACTTTTACAATGTGTACAACGGTAAGTCATAAACATAATGAGTTAATAGCACGACAGCAAATGCTAAAAGCGTGGCATTTTCTAGGAAATGTAAGTACAAAATCTTAATATAATTTTAATAAAATTAAATGCAGTCCTTTGAATTATGCATTTTTGGATGTGTCAGTCTGCATCTTGAACAGGCCCTGAAACAACATTTCCAAATTAAAGGCCACAGCAACAAACATAACATAATGCATTATAAAACCGCAAAATGTCTGGAATAGAAAATTACTTTCTTGGATAGCAAGATTAACGTTATCATTTGATTAGAAAATGCCCAATACTATTTTGGATAAGATTAGTTTCCCTTTAATTACCCATGTGTTCACAATTTGAGGTACTTCATTACTTGCACATTTCTGACCACATCTGTCTCTCCCATCTCTCTCCCATTATACCTTTTCAGTTGCAATAAAAGTGGTATAAAATTACATTATTATATTCACATTTTAACTTGTAGTATAATTATTAATCTTTTCCTAAGCCTTTTAGGTTTAGGAAACCATATTATGCATAGGATTTTTCTCCACTAAGTACTCTTTTTCTTCTGATTGGCAACTACTTGTTCTTTTTTGGGGATGTGGGTCAAAGATAGTTCATATTCCATCACACCCGTCCTGAGACACACATTTACATGTGTACTACCAAGGTAAAGATGTGCGTTTTATTTAACAGTTTCAGTGGGTTTTGAATACATCAAGTTGAATTCCTTTTTTTTTTTCAAATCAGAACTCATGTCAAATGTGATACATAAAAATTATTGTAGTCATTCGAAAAACATAGGGCCAAGACATTCATTAGTTATTATATTTTACTTTAAAAATGATGGGGTAGTTAATTTCAGTAATGTTAAAACATTAGGAGTACCATAAAAAATGACGGGCAACACAGGCTGCATTCAGCTCATTGAATTACGCCTGGTCCATAACATCTCTTTCTATCACAGTCCTTCCAATAGACCTTGTGAAAATTTAACTTGACTTTTGAATAAGACTATCAACTTTGTTTCATGGAGAATTTATAAAATCAGTAGGTAACTTTAAAACCCTTTATTGCAGTGAAACTGAATTTGTGAAACACTGCTTTGTCACAATAGATTCACCAAGAAAATTAGGTGGTTGGTTCCTATTGAAATGAGATACTAATGCTTAAACTGTTCGGTGGTTTTGATACCCACAGCCAGGTGAAACCCAGAAAAATGGCTTCGCACCTTTAAAACAGGTGAACTTTAATGTTCACGTACCTCAATAGCAATTAGCTGACTAAATAACCTTCATGTCCAAATCCTGATCACTTAATGTCTTACATCTGTGGTAATTTTCATCTCGAATTCGGCCACAACTTCTGGGCGTGTAGGCAGTCTCGCTAGAGCTGATATCAGAAAATAACTAATGGAGCCTTTGTCTGTGGTTGAAGGTAATTCTGTTGCACGTACTTCAGTAGCATTGAAAATTAACTCTAAGTAGTGCTGGATTTCATTAACTGCCTTGGCCAGGAATGTTTCTGTTCATCTTCTAAATATTACTGATAAGAGGACTCCCCCACTAATTGATCGAAATAATATGATTTCACCAATATGAGGGGACAACCTCTGAGAAAATCTCTGGCTTTCTTTTTGAGCGCAATTCCACATCGTATAAATAGCTACATATTTATTGAGACTGTGATTGTCTGTACAGTCCATGTAGCATTTATAGCCCTTGAAATCTCAGACTCACATTCCTTGTCCAGTGAATATTTAGGAAGGAGAGCACCAGAAAGGCAAACAAAAAATAAATTGTCTTAGAATAAACAATAACTTGTGAATAATTCTGAATATAAAGCTGAACAAAATCTGAGTATAGACATTAATCTCACCTCTTCATGAATGTTCCAGCTACAGGTTAATTGCTTTTAATTCTGATACAGAACAGTAATTTTTAAAAATCTTGAGTACTTTTGTGGAATGCGGACAAAAAAACCAACCACCCTCCCCACCCCCTCCAATAAATGCAAAAACTAGTCAGTCAAATCTGATTTGATTTTTTTTTTTAAACTTGGCTTCTAAATTCAAGTAGAAAACTAAATGTTCATAGAGTAATAAAAAAGATTCTTGTGAACAAGAACCAGAAAATGAGATAGATGTGTATTGGATTCCAGCAGTTCTCCAGATTACACTATGCCCAGTCAAAAATGCTTTCCATTTGTTCATTTGCTTCATGGCCATATTAGAAAATAAGATATGAGATGCAGTTATTCTGGGTTAGGAAAGCTAAAATATGCTGGTAATTTTGCTTATTATCAATAGCTCATGCAAAATTCTCTCTTATATGACTTAAATTCCAGAAAAAAAAAAAAATTGTACTTCAGTTCAGGGCCACCAGATACTCTTTTGTATAAACCTTGACACTGTCTAATTCGGTATTTCATACATACTGTTTCCAGATAATTAAGAGTCCAGAGGAAAATCAGGTATCAGAATCAGAGCAGTGGGGTTGTTTTTGTTTGTTTGTTTGTTTTTTCAAGAACGAAAGTGTGCAGAATCTTTCTACATACCAAAAAGACAAGAAACCATTTGGAAGGATGTAATATCATAGAATAACCACTGAAAGATCGAGTTAGGGTTGTTATTTTGTCACAACAGATTAATATACAAGTAGATGAGGACATCATACCGTTACTGTCAGCTTGGATGGAAACTCTTTTGTACAGCTTATCCTTTCACAGGTGTGATGTGCAGGCAATACAGTGTCATGGGCTTGGAGACCATGAATCATGGCTGCAAAAGAAAGGGAAATACGTCGTAGCAGTCCTTCTAAGAGTAAGGAGTCAAATATACTCCCTCCTACCCCCCACTCTGCAGACACCGGTTGTCACAGGAAGAAAATAATAAATTATTTTGCATTCATTGCCATAGACAAGCCTTCAATGTATTCATCAGTAGCTTTATTTGCTTCTTATCTTCAAATCTCTAATGCGATTTACTGGTGGAGTTAATCTGGGAAAAAAAATACAGATATAATTCTTTTTCACACTTTATGAATTAAATAACACAATAAAATCACTTCCATCCCCTGATAATCTCTGAGATAGATTTAGATCCTTGTTTCAGATATCCTCTCTTCCTTCAACAAGCCTATACCTTTTCATTTGAGCAAGAAAAAATAATTTTCTCTCTGCTATTAGAGCGAATATAATTTGTGAAACTGATCCAATGCATCACTTAGTTACACTGTTCCTGTTGTCTCCTTGTAGATTAACTATGGGTCTGGTAGATTAATTGTTCTTGATAGAAAGTAGGAACAAACCCATTTTCTATGCCATTCTTCTATGAAGTTAAGCCTCAGTGATTCTATTTTCCTTTTATTCTGTCACTTTTCTTGTTTTTCTGTCTCACTGTATAAAAGAGTTTCTTGCTGTATAAAAGGATTGAAGACTTTGAAGTATGATGGCCAAATTCGGGTCAATAAAATAAAGCTCTCCACTGTGTAGACAACTAGAATATGACGTAAGTCTGAGAGGCCCACTAGGGATCACTGAGAGCAGGACTTTTAGTTAGTGGTGTAGTATCTCCAGTGTTACGGAGCATGCTTAAAACCTGTTTCCCTACCCCAAAAATATCCAGCATAGTTAAATATAATGCCTGATTATATGTACTTCCAAGTACATGTAGGTGATTCTTCAGTGATAATATAACAGTATCGTGTGAAAACACTTAATTTATCAAATTCCACCTTCATAGTGTCATTTCAGGCAAATTATACATCTTCAATTGAAGTTCTGTCAGGAGGTCAAAGTACTGCAAAAAAGGGAAGTAAAGTAAGAAGAAGAAGCAAAACTAAATAAAAGAGGTCTCAGTAGTAGACTCTGTAGTACTCAGGGGCAATAGTGGTACTTGTTATTTAGTGATTCTTATTTACATCATAACAACTTCACAAAACTATTTACAGACGTATTCAGGATACTCTACCTTTTTTATTTTCTTTCACTGACTTATTTTTAAAATCTCAAAATAATAAAGAAGTCATAAGAACTAAGTGCATAAAGTATGCTAAGAATCTACCACCTTCATCTGGTAAAGTGGATGTAATGCTAGCCAGCTTTTGCTAACTTTGTACGCTCTTAGACATGCAAATAGCATAGTTTTCCTTAAAAGAAAAGAAGAAAAAAGGAGGGAAAACTCCACAAGAGTAGCTTTCCTAAACCCAACATCTCTTAGATAAATTTAAATGAATAATTCCTTTTTAGCTGGACAATTTCTCCCTTGAATGAAGTTACATTGGTGCTATCTAACCTTTGCAGTATTGACACAATCAGAATTAAAAAAAAAAAAAAAAAAAAAAAAAAAACAAGCTTAAAAACAAAAAAAAAATCAATCAGCTTAGAATCAGAAAAATAAAGTCTTTCATTATGCCATTCAGTTGCGTGTATTAATTCTGTTTAAAAGTTATTCAATATTTAGTTGAAAAATTAAGATATTTGCTTCATGCTACTCAGTGAAGACGACCATGTTGCCTAAAAGAGTTTATTGACAACTCTGGAATTTATACGGGTTTAAACAGCGAGATGAATTCAGGCAAGGCAGCATTTTTTGCTTTGTTAAAGGTATGTAACAGTATGCAAAAGACTGAAACAGGTAAAGTCATATTTAGATAAATCTGAAGGACAGATGTTAACAGATCAGATATATTTATTTCCCCAAATAAAAATAATCTGATTTCATCTGTTGTCTACCAAACTGCTAATTCAAAATTAATCTTGATTATCATCTAAGAAATTGAGTTTATTTTATTTGAACTCTTATTTTGCAAATACCTATGTGAACATATGATACCTCCTGGAGCCTATGGGATTTCTAGGTAAGGGCATGAGCGTTGTCTTTTAAATCAGTATATCAGACTGGAATAAAACCATAAGAATTAATTTGGAAATGCCTGGAAAGCTCCATAGAGCTAAATATTAAATACTCATTAAAAGTTCCTTGGTAGTGAGATATTAGATAAATTTTGTCACCTTTGAAAATGCCAGCCCTAATATTTTGTAGTTACAGCACAGCCACTCTTAGAATCTCTGAGACCCTTGTCTTATTTTCATTAGGTGTTCTATTAGTCCTACATTGATTCTGAGTACAGGCCTCCCTACCAATCGAAAGGCTTATTAATAACTAAGTATCCCATAACTGAATCCAGTCAACCTGGGCCCTGAGAAAGCCAACTAGGACAATATCCAGCAAATGGAGCCAATGCAAAGTGTTTCAGCAGTGGATGAACAGCATCCGTTTGGATGTTCCATTCCAACTCACATCATTTGGAAGAAGCAGACACAATTTTCTGGAGAATCACTCTAATAGGTAACCAGTGTTAACTGCAGCTTACGCGCATCCATTCCCACCTGTGCATTCTTGTATTCATTTTATACAACTTCTCTTTTTGACACTAAGCTAACAAAACAAATTTATATGCTATTTAAAAAACAAAACAACTTTTTCTCAGTAGGCACCTTCCAAACTCTTGGAATTAAAAAATAGTATTTATTAGCACTAATGTATTATTACAAGAATCTGATAAACAGGAAAGTTATCTACTGGGCACAGCTCTGCTTTATGCAAGACACACAAATTACTTGCTTATCTTTGTTTTTTAGTCAATTTGATTATAATTTTAATAGCATTTGTGTTCTTAAATGTTAACCTGGAAGTGACTGGGAATGTTCAACATACTTTTCAATAGAAAAAAGAGGTTTTTTTCAAAACAGAAGATTAGTATAGCCGTCAGTCCATTTTGATTAGGTGTTCTAAAACAGTAATAAAAAGGAACTTAAAATATGAAAGTGGGACCAATACTATAGGGAAAAATCACTTTCCGGTTTGAGATTACTTGTACTTTTCCACCTATAGTAGAAAATAAAACAAATAAAAGTAAAAACAAGGAAGATAATATGCAGTGGGAACGTTTTTGAAATTCAGTGTGTAAAATACATCAACCTGCAATACATTTCCTGAGATTTTTTGTTAGAATTTTTAAAGTTATGTCTAGTTTCAGTTTGGAACAGAGCTCATCTTTGGCCACATTTATCTGAGAACTTATGCAAGCCATTGATACTTTAAGAATATTTACCACATACACAGTCTTTCAGAAATTCTGTCGGGTTTTGCTAAAAAGCTACCACCTACATAGTCTAGCTCCTCCAGTGTTTTTTCTCACGCATGAGAAAAAATATTCTAAATATGATTCTCTGCTCTGGAATTCCCTTTAATTTGTCAGTTAATACTATAAGCCGATCCAGCACAAATATGTCTGAAACAGTAACTTTCCTTTATTTTGACCTTTCTCATCCTGTGACATATCCTGTTTTACCAAGTCCAAATGGCTACAGAAAAATGGAGACATAGCATTTTCCAGTATTGCCAAGTTGGACTGCTGTGCTCTCTGCTCAATAAGGGCAGATGAATTTTGGCACACGGCTATGCAAATACAGACACGTAACGTCAATACAGAGCTACTTGTACATTTGGCCAGCTGACTCCGTGCCCGTGTGTAGTCATGCCCTCAGGCACCCCTGTGCCTGTGTGGGTTTTAGCTTTTATCTTCAAATGATCTAACTCTTCAGTGGGATTGTCTCTTATTTTAATGTTCCCTTGGAGTCTATATACATTTATGGAATAAAAATGGAAATCTATATGTATTACAAAATGCATTGCAAAGAGTCTTAACCAGCTCTGTCACCGGATAAATCCACTATGTGTGTTCCTGACTTCATCTTTCAGAAAGTCCTTTTAGGACCTGCAAACAGGTTATAGACAAGCAATCAAGTTGTCAAGTCTAAAAAGTTAATTCATTTCAGCTCCTTTGCTGTAACTGCCTGTATACCTAGTCTAAGCCCAAGACAAATTCAAACGCGATTACTCAGTGAAAGATAATAGGCTATCTCAAATTTGTAGTAAAGGAACATGGCCAATTAGCACAGAACAGCTCATGTACGGTAAATTCATGCCCTAGCATGTCCTACAGTAATTTGTATGTCCATTCAGATGCAAAAATATTCTAATGATTGCAAAGCATTTAAGTTTTTGAATTTTTTTAAGAATTAAAATATCGGGATCAGCAGTGTCCATTATGATGACTGAGAAGATCTCAAGTTTATTCCCGTGACTTTCCTAAGGTTACAGAATCGCAGAACCACAGAATGGCTGAGGTCAGAAGGGACCTCTGGGGGTCACCTAGTCCAACAGGTGGGGGTCACCAGGTCCAATGCCTGCTCAAGCAGGGCCACCTGGACCAGCACCATGTTCAGGCATCTTTTGAATGTCTCCAAGGAGGGAGGTTCCACAACCTCCCTGGGCAACCTATGCCAGTGCGGAGTTACCCTCACAGTAAAAAAGTGTTTCCTTACATTCAGAGAGAACCTCCTGTGTTTCAGTTTGGGCCCATTGCCTCTTGCTCTGTCACTGTTACTGCTGAACTGTTAAACACAGGTGTTGTGGATCCATTTGTAGCTGAAGAAGGTTAAGTCATGTCCTTTAGGATACAACTGGAAGTGTCGAAGTTGCATCACTTCCTGGTTTTCCTACTAAACATATAACATGGTGTTCTTTGAAGACATATTTTAAAAGCATATTTAAAATGCATGGGAGCTAAGAAGCGATATACATTTGTCTCTTCTATTTCAAGTGACAAAGACATAAGCTATGGAACTTAAATCAGAGGGGGAAGTAGGAGAAACTGCATCTTTCTTCTCCTTTCATTTAAACTTCTCCTATTCATTTAAAGTCAAACTTAGTTTTGCTTGAGAGTCAAAAACCAAAATGATATCTGCTCTTGAAAATATTTTGTGACACCTGGCAAACTAAGATCACTCTTTCAGTGATCTGCTTTTCCAGTCTCTCTTACACAGCCTTCTGGTTTTTGTCCATTAGCACTTGTCTGTCTTCTCCCTAGTCAATGAATGAAACAAAATGAAATTATTAGTATGCAAGCCAGAATGTAACTGATGATATGTTAATTTCCTGCACTGCAAAAAATGGATAAAGCATTATAATCATACTATGGTTGTTGAAGTCTTTAAAGCTAAGAATACTTCCATAGCGTAAATAAATTTTGCTATTTTGCACTTTTATACTGTTGGTTTGGAAGATCTGGATATGCCATACGTTAACAGGTAGATCCCTATACGTTAAGCAATGTATTTTGAGACAAAAAATAAACATTTTTTAATTACAGCTATTTAATTGCACACTGAATGAGCACTTCAAATTCAGGAGTCAAGCAGGGTGTCAGAAGGTACCTGAACAAGCTTGGTATAATGCAGTCTGCATGTTATGTTTAAAATATTCAGTCCTAGAGTCAATTAATCCCCTCTCTCGAAACATAAATTACTAATAATGCACTTAAGCCTATGTTAACATCATTTGCTACCTATAATGATGTTCTTTGCTTTTTATACTCTCCTCTATCCTACGTCCACAGATATTTCTTCACTGAGACTGTGCTGGATCCCGTTTTAATCTTTATTTACAAGAAACTTTTTTTTTTTTTTTTTTTCAAATATGTATTTTATTAAAAGTCTGCTGCCTGCCTCCCAGCACTCCCTCTGCTGCTTGTCCTGATCAATCACTTTTATAGTTACTTGAAAAGACACTAATTTAAATACTGACATCCTTATTACTTCTATACTAATTGTTCATAGAAAAAATGTAAATAAAAAATACCAAAGGTCACTGTTCTCCATATGAAATAGGAGCAGAAAAGTAAAAGAGATGGGAAAAATGAAGGCACTGCTGTGACTTTTCTGGGGAATAATTACAGGGTCATCTATAGCAGTCTTCCTTAAGGGATTAAGTTTCCATAGCTTGATTAATGTAAATGGATTAATGTATTGCTATAAATACAGTAATTACTTTTAGCACAATATACATAACAAGCCTACAAGCAGATACCTTTTTTCTACTTTTTTTTTTTTTGTCATTTTAAATTTCAGTAGAGGGATTACTTGAGAGCTTTTTGCAGCAAGCATGCCATACTCACAGATTGAAATGTGAGCTCTGTAAGCTTGGTAAGTAGCTGATGATGTTTTCTGTTAGCAGACCAAGCTTTCTGGGAAGTCATACTTTCAAGAAGAGGGAGCCAGCAATGGAAAAAAGCCAAAGTTTATAAAGACGGTAACTATGATAGTACTGTAAAGAACTGAAAAAGGAAAAGACATCATTCTACTTCTACATATGCATTCTAAAATAGCATCCTGCCCCCTGGGCTGTTACTGTCGCTTGATTATTGTTTGATTGTGCTTTTATTATTCAGTGCCAGTAAACAGAAGTACAGACAGTTCTCCTTTATGCTAAGCTCCTTTTTACTTAGATTTTCATAAGCGTGGAAGCATCATTAGGATTCCACAATCATTCTAACCCTGCTTGCCACAAATTCTGCTAGCAGACTGTGAATGAAAAGCTAACTGTGCACACTATATTGTACTGCAGGAATTATCTGGATTGTCAAGTATTAGTATTTTGAATTTACCTTACAGTGGGGGAAGGAATTAGATATCCCATTGAAGTATCTTATTCTGAATTCTATCGTTCTATATTATAACAGCCCCTGGAAGCAAAACAGAAAGGGAACACTCCTGAAACTGTCCGTATGCTCAGGAAGCTTTAGATTCAATGTCTGTGAGCAAGGAGAACAAAAGGAACTGAAACCCAGCTTTCCTTACTTGTTTACAGAATTAAGTGCCAGGAAAGTAAAACTAATTAGTTGGGTAGAATGTTTATGTAGTGAGAATATCATCTTATCTTCCTATAAAAGGGGGAACACAGCTTTGGCACTCAGACTTCTTGTTAATCCTAAGGATGGAGTAAATTCTATATCTGTAAATAAAACCAAACAAAACCAAATCAAAATCCAAAATATAACTCATTTTAAAATATAATTAATTTTTAATGTAAATGCTGATGAACAACACAGTAAATATTTGCATTAATGCATTTTACATATGGATTTAAAATGGCATCTAATTTCAGCGTTATGTCACAGTTCAAGTTGATTCTACTGTAACTTTTAATTATAAAAAAAAAAAAAACAAACAATAAAAATTATGTAAACAATCATGGTGGTTTCCACTTAATGTTTATGCCATCTTCCTCTTCAGGAGAGTTAATAATTATTACAAAATTTTGGCTAACATGAAAACAAAGGACACTACACTCAGTAGTTTCAAGATGTTTCAGTAAGTGAGTGAACTCACTATTTGGTAAAATCTTCCTTGACCACCCTGGGATTTTACTATGTTTGTCACTAGGTCTGTTCCTAGCATAACAGGAATCTCATCATCAAAGGGAAAGTCCTGCACCTGGATTTTGATAACTTCATGCTCCAGGAGAGGCTGATGACCAACCAGTTGAAAAGCAGCTTTTCAGAAAAAGACCTGGCAGTTCTGATGGACATCAAGCTGCACGTGAGGCAGCAATGTGTCCTTGTGGC
>VXBH01004000.1:143820-184017 GCA_013400035.1 Rynchops niger
AAGCCACCAGCCTACAGCTTCATCAGGGGAAGATGGTTGTCCAGCAGGTGGAAGGAGGCAATCCTCTAATGGGCACCAGTAAAATATTTCTGGGGTGCTGAGTCCAGTACTGGTCTCCTCAATACAAGAGAGACATAGCTGTACTTGGAGGAAGTACAGCAAGGGGCCACAGGCCAGAAAAATTATTAGGGGACTGAAACATCTGTCATACAAGGAAATGCTGAGAGAGACTGGGACTGTTCAGCCTGGAGAACAGAACTCAGAGATCTTACAAAAATGTATAAATATTTGATGGGAGGGAGTAAGGAGGATATAGCCTCTTCTCAGTGTGGCCCAGAGACAGTGAAAGAAGCAAAAAGGACACTATTTTTTTTTTTCAGTTTCTATTGAAATACAGGAATTTACATTTAAACACTTAAAAAAACCCAGAAACAACAAAATAAAACCAAAAACCCCACTCAAACAACAACAAAAAAAATCTTTTTTTTACTGCGAGGGTCATCAAACATGGACACAGACTGCCCAGAGAGACTGTTGAAGCTCCGTCATTAGAGATATTCAAAACGTGACTGAATATGGTCCTGAGGAACCTCCTCTAGATTCCTTGCTTTCAGCAGGATGGTTGGGCTGGATGATCTCCATAGGTATCTTCCTACTTCAACCATTCTGTAATTCTGTAATATAAGTCTCTCTGAGAACACGAGGCAGCGACATGCCCTTGTGGCCAAGAAGACCTATGGTCTCCTGGGATGCATTAAAAAGAATGTGATCAGCAGGTCGAGGAAGGTCATCCTCCCCCTCTACTCTGCCCTGGTGAGGCCACATCTGGAGTACTGTGTCCAGTTCTGGGCTCCTCAGTTCAAGAAGGACAGGGAACTGCTGGAGAGAGTCCAGCAGAGGGCTACAAAAGTGATCAAGGGAATGAAGCACCTCTCTTATGAGGAAAGCCTGAGAGACCTGGGTCTATTTAGCGTGGAGAAGAAAGGACTGAAAGGGGCTTATCAATGCTCATAAATATCTAAAGGGTGGGGGTCAAGAGGATGGGGCCAGACTCTTTTCAGTGGTGCCCAGTGACAGGACAAGGGGCAACAGTCACAAGCTGGAACACAAGAAATTTCATCTCAACATGAGGAAAAACTTCTTTAAGGGTAAAGCACTGGAACAAGCTGCCCAGAGAGGTGGTGGAATCTCCTTCTCTGGAGACATTCAAAACCCACCTGGACACGTTCCTGTGCAACCTGCTGTAGGTGATCCTGCTCTGGCAGGGGGTTGGACTAGATGATCTCCAAATGTCCCTTCCAACCCCAACCATTCTGTGATTCTGTAACATACAGCCCAAGTTTTATGTCAACTGATATTGTTGTTGTCAACAATATTAAGTTGTTGACACTTGTGTCAACATGCATACTATGACTTGTGACAGTTAGCATATATATTAGCTTGTCTCAGCTCATTGTATGATGAGACTTAGAAGTATTTCTATAGATTTAGCTAGTCTATCATACTTCAACTATATCTTTGAGCCATTGCTGCCTTTTGTTGAGGTGTTATCTTTTCAGTCTCCAACTTTATAACCTAGGGATTATTTTATTTTTTTCTGAAAACCAAATGTTACAGAAATTCTTCAATTTAGAAACTAAAATTAAGATACTTTAAATCAATAGTCATACAGTGCACGTACAAATGATCTGAGTCTGTAAAACCCATAGTTCACTTTATCAAATAACATCCACCAGCTAATAATCTCAATGTCAATGTGCAAAAACACCTGTTTCCCACTGAACGTACAGTTTTCAAAATGCATTTGGCCTTTGGCATCCCCTTACTTTAGATGTTCTACCCACTTTTGTCTGTACAATTACAACTCGGCTACATTCAGTGAACTATTCACTACAAATAGTTTGTCCTGCATAGTAATTTTGTGAACAGTTATTGAGATAAATTAATCTTCTACTAGAGACAATTAAGTAGCAAATAGGTTTTACCACCTATGAATAAACATGCTGTGCTATCCATATAGCGGAGTATCTTAACTCTATAAGCTATGGAATCACTATGCACCTTGTTCTTTCTGCCAGAACAAAAGGGAAAATAACACATCAAACTTCATAAGAAGTGTCTAACTGAACAAGCAATCTGTCAACTGAGACCTTGGAAAGGCATGAACCATGTTCATGATGGGACACTGCTGTTGACAGAACACATATAACAAAACTGATCAGGAAAAATGTCTTTCCACACAATACTGTGGTAAAAGAGTGAGATCCAAAGATGTAAACTCTGTATGGGCAACACACAATCCTACATCAGTCATCAAAAGATCAGAAATTTTGCTAACTTTGGTGACTTTCCTATCTTGTCATACACCTTCCTCCAGTTCTGAATGATTCTAGAGAGAAATGGGCAAAATCAGACTACTAAACTTAACCATTCCCTCATTCAACTGTCCATGAAAAGGAAAAAAAATTCTTCCTAGCAACACAGCTTGAGCCCTAAAGGAAATGCTTTTGTTTGAAATAATATTTTGATGAAAAGTGCAAATTTCTGAGGTTACAGTGAGAGCTTGGGTTGAAGTCATTACTACCTTCAGCCATCTTTAAGTCCTTCCTGAATCTCAGCTTTTTAGATCCCAAATCTTTTGCTTTATTCTTAGAATATTTAAATGCATTTTGCTACATTTCTGCATTACATTTTCTGAACAGAGCTTGTAACTGCTCTCTGGTAAGCCTTTTTTCTTAACTTTTTTTGTTTGCTTTTCACCCTGAAAAGACAATTGGCAGCAAGTGGTCAATGCTGTGTGAGTTTATACCTTCAGCAAGATTAGACTTTTTGTTTCAAGCTTTTTTGAGTGGTTTTTGCCCTTGTTTCTGGCATATTACATTTTTGTAAGTTTTCCATGTGACGACTTCTTTAAAAGAGGTTGTTTAAAACATCCAACGTGGTTGGAACACTATTGTTCATCTCATATTATTTTACATTACTACTTGCAGAAGAAACATGCTCACCAACAGAGCTGATAATTTCAATGTTTATTTCATGGTTTGGGCCAGGCTGGCCAATGACGAGACAACAGACGCTCTCCTCCACCTCACATTCCAAGGAGAGAAAGAAGAAAGATAAAGAGATTTAGAAGTTTAGAAAAAAATTAAGCTACTTTAATGAAATAGTAATAATAAAATAAAAAAAGGAAATAATGAAAAAGATACAATATATATAAATATACACAAAACCATACCAAGCTCCCAGGGAGATGTCACTGTCAGGCACTGGGAAAGTTCCAGACTGGACTCAGGGACAAATGGGAACTGGAACACACTGGCCAGGATCAAAAGGCAGATGAGATGATGGGGTCCCTCTCAGATGTCAGTCATTGAAGAGAGAGAGACACTGAAGAAGCACTACATTGAAGAAGAGTTCACTGGAGAAGACCCGAAGAAGACAAGCCCCTTACAAAAGAGCCCCCAGAGAGGAGCCAGCCCGACCCCTCTGCTCCCTCAGCTCTCACACGGAGCAGGGCAGATGGGACGGAACACCCCATTGGTCAGCTTGGGTCACCTGACCTGCCCACAGGTGTAACCCTCCCGCAGGGTAAACACCCGGGTCAGCTGACCCTGGTTGCCGCGGCAACGAGTGTGAGCAAGGGCCTCTCCCTGAGCAGGCCCTGCCCCACCCCACACCGGGACAGTTATTGAAAAATTTTACCACTATATTTTTCCAGGAAATAACATTTCCACTCCTTTAAAACACAAAAACACCGTTCTGCTTTTACGCAAAGGGTATTATACAGAACAGAGGGTACCCAGCTAAGTTGTGTTACTATCTTGCAGCTACTAAGCATATATTGACTTTTTTAGGTCAGTATTAAGATTATTGACTGGAGGATTTAATATTTACAGTATTTTGGCAGAATCAATATGATGACCTTAAGGGGTAAAGAAAATGTCTTTGAGTCAACTAAATAACAATGTTTTCTGTTTGTGCCAGAAGCCTGATGATATTTAAATATATCTATGGTGAAAAATTTGTAATGTAGTTACAGTTACCAGCTCATCATTCTTCGTCTTCTGGAACTCCAGTTTTTTCAACACAGAAAAATACTATTTTTGAAAAAATCTACATCACTTGCTAACACTATCTGATGTTCCTTTTTTTTAAAGAGATAACTGATGTCCTGTGAGAGTCCACAGACTTTAATTTCAGAGAAATTCTATTTTATTTTATGTTTTTAACATGCAAAGTGTTCATTTCACTTTTTTGCTAGCCACTGGTGCATGGAATTTCTTCATATTAATTTAGTCATAGTGCCTTTAAAATGTTTTGGAGCTCCTATCCAGTTTGTATTTTTGGTAATGGGGAGGATCAGAAAACTTCATCAGAATCCCATTAATTCTTTGTGTGTGAAATCGCTACTGCTTTATTAAATGTTATATGATAAATAGAACACAATACAATACGAAGTTAAAATACCGTACTATATATCATATCATATTGTATCACATCATATTGGCTGATGGCTGACTGTTATTTGCCAACTTCTGTCATACTGGTTTTGATGTTCTGCTTTAGGGAACATGCTGACTTTTACTCAGTTTGTAATGAAAATAAAAATAAAATAAGAAAACCCTAATATTTTAATTTTTGGCAAACAGTTTACGTTGCACTGAATTAGCAGTGTTCATTGCACATCAAGCTCCAGACCGAAACAATGTGCTACGTAGCGGACTTTTTTAAAAAAGACACATAGAAAAGTAGCAAAGGATGATGCCATACTTTTTAATAATTGTATGCTTATGCAGCAGTGTACAAATACTATTTATTAATTTTACAGTTGTTAGTGTATATTTTCTTAATTAAGAAAGTATATCTATATATGTTTTGTTTTTACTGTGTTTGCATTATTCACTTGTTCCATCTTTTCTTTTAGATTCTAAACATTAAAAACGTCCGTGGAAGTCTATCGAAGAAACCTGAACTGAAGGAACTAAAGTGATTTAATTTTTCTTGTAAAATTTGCTTCATAGATCTTTAAGCATTAGAACTGGTTGTAGATCAGATTATTCTGTTTTTTATACTAAGACTTCAACACATTTTGAGATGTTGAAGAAAATCTGGAAACAGAAAGACAGAAAAAAGAGCACTAAAATGTCTAAGGTAGCATATGAATCCCCACTGCCCTCCAAATGGATTTAAAAAAAACATTTCTAAAGGGAAAAGCTATCATAGCCCAGGTGAAAAACGAAGTGGTTTTTTTTTCATTTTCAGATGTTTTTAGAGGTGCCGATACCTCAATACTTTTATAAAAGCATCTGGCTACTTTGCTTTTCAGTACTCAACTCTTCACAACTTGATATATTCCTGAAAACACTCCTAAAGATACAACATCAGAAATTGTAAAATAATTGAATAATCGGTTTAAATGCTTATTTTTAATGTATGTAAATGATTTAGCTGTGGTATTCTCACTGTTGTAAAATAACTCAGTTGTTGATGTACTGGATTGAACATCTTCAGGGAACAAGAGACAAAAAAAATATATTTTTTTCAAGTTGAAAAAAACAATTTTTCCATTAAGAACCTCAGAATCTCTTGGGATGAAAATAGAAACAAAAGAGCTACAGAGATGTCAAATGGAGCACTCTATGATGTCCTGAAAGCTTATTTACTCTAAGAGAAAAATATAAGGGGAGAAGAGAGGAAGTGGTTGTAACAATCCACTGTACATGTGCTGTTGCTGAGATACGGTGTATTTCTTAAGGAAAAAAGTTTGGCAGTATCCAATACGAGCTCTCGCTCTGTGTTACAAGGCAAAAATAGCATTTATAGAAAGAAAAAACCCCACTGCTCTCTTTTAAAATTTCACTTTGGTTTGTTTTTATTTTCTTCCCCTCTGGATGCAAATATACTTGTCCTTGTATTTTTATCTAAATGACACCAAAAGTAATTGAAAGGTATGTTTGATTTCATCACAGCATGGAACAGAGTAAAAACATCATCACACTTTGTGTCTTACTCTCTGAGGGCCTGAGCATACAAACTTCGCACTTTTCTCCTCTTGCCTTGTCACCGTCTTGGCTTTTCTTCTTCCTAAATCCTCTGTTTAAGTACAGGCTCTTTCTTTACTCACCTTTTCAGCAAACATAGCATGAATAATGAGGAAAGTAAAAACGGAAGAAGAGCTGTACGATGTCAGGTGAAAGGTTAATCTAGTGGAAGACTCATTTATGCTGACTCTAGCAACAGCCAATAGCAGATGTCTAGCAAAGGGTAACCGAGTGGGGCAGCCACGCAATACTCTAGTCCTAGAGTACCTTCCTAGTCTCCAACTATTTTGGCACAAACACTTTTTGAGCCAGAGGTATTTTCTTTGTGTTTGAAACTCTGGATGGATTTCCACTCCTCCCCCTGTGTTTGTCCAACCTGTCTTTTGATCCCATGTCATGTAAATTACTACACAGCAGATTGTGACCGATATTACTCTCAGGCAAATACTGTTTGTTTCAGACGTTTTGCAAAACCTCTACACAATTCTGAACATAATAAACCTAACATTTATTAAGAGGAATATTTTTCTTTTTTTTCTTTTATTTTTTTTTTTTTATTCTTAATGTTGCACAGATGACATTACCCTTGCTGTTCCATGATTGCTATAAAAGAAGTTCCCAAAATAGCTCTCTCATACTGCCTTGTCTTAGGCAGTTTCCCTCATCTCTTAGATTGCCCTATTTCCGTTTTAATAGGGAATAAACATTTTCTTACCTTTTGTATTGAACTCTTCCCCTGAAAAACTGCAATATACCTCTCAAATGGAAGTATATTAATTTTCACATTTGAAATATTATCCAGGAAATATAAAATATTTTCAAACAAATGCTAATACTTTGGTAACAGAGAAGATCATAATCTATTACAGGAAAAGAAAAAAAAAGCAAAAAGAAAATTTGCTTCTTGAGCTATACTTCGAATGTTTTTCACCTATTACATACATCTTCTTTTAAGCTAAAATTTTTAAAAATCATATTAAATGCAAAACATAACCATATGTTGAATTACAGTGTCTTTGTGGAAAGATCTGTGCAATTACATTAGGACTGTAAGTAATAGTCAAGTTCCTTAGCAAATGAACCTTAAATTCAGTTTTAAAACTATACTCTTATGTCATATATCTTTTCGTATAATTACATGCAGGAAGGTATAGAAAAAAATTTATGTATATGATTGATAGATATATAAAATGCTGGCATAGATTAAAGAAATACTTCCTGGTTGTCATAAACAGGTATATGAGTCTCTCTCTGCTTGATTTCTAGAAGAAAAGAAAAGAAAATCACACTTTTTGGTTATGATTTAAAAATTAATTCTAAGGAAAAAAAAGTTTATCTTTCAAAGAAAACGCAAATTACGTAAGGAAGGCAACCTGTGCCTCTGAGCCCAGTTACTCTGACAAATGTCTCTAAGATTCTCTTGGTCAATCAAATCCATACACAACAGTATTTTCTACTACTGGAATTGCACGTTGTCTATTTTGTAACCAAAGAAAATCTGAAAAGATGTTTTCACTGAATACTGTGATGCAAACAGAATGCGTATTACAGCTACGTTGTATTTACACCAGCAGTCTTGCCTTGCGGTGTAATATAATCCAAGTATACATTGAAAAATTATCTTTCAAAATATTTGTTTCATATTTGGATTTGTTGCATATGCTTGTGTTCTGATAGTCTGAAATTTAAAAGCCTACATGTGCAAATCTAAGCATGACTGATTTAATGAGATCTTTCAAACTCTTAAAATTAACATGAATTTGACACAAACAATAGAGCAGGAAGCATGTTAACATATCTTAAATCTATGTAGGGGGGATTTGGTTTTGGGTTTTTGTTTCTTTTTCGTTTTTGATTGGATTTAGTTTAAGACGAGATTTGGTGAAAAATAAAATGTGGATGTTTATGTATATCATATTCTCACCTGTGTAACGCCGCTTAATGCAGACTATCTACTGTTCCTGATAAAAGTTAAGAGCTGCTGAAAGGTACTTAGCACCTCTTCTGAACAATCTGAATTTGACAGAAGAAATGCAGTTCTTCTACGGACAGTTTATTTAAGACTATTACCCAATATGCAGCCATAGGCAGAAGTTTGGTTGAGAACTGATTAATGAATTCCTGATTTGAAAGAGTGTAAAACATAGTATAGGAACTTGTCCAGGCTATCTGCACTAGATCACTGTTCACCCTTCACAAATCCATAATTCTAACAGTCTGAGTTTTCTTATTTATTTTAGTGATTTTAAAATGTGTAAATATTGCCTAAAAGGACTGATTAAGATGAAAAAAACCCCAACAAACAAACACGCAACCCCCCCCCGATGGAAATAGTGGAAGAAGAAAATCAAACAACACAGCTATCACAAACTAAGCAGGGGTATAAGGGGTAGAATGAAGGCAAATATGCAAACAAGATCTGAAAAACAATTCATGAGTGGACATCCAGTGTATTTTTTCCATGATACTATACAGAAAGTCACTAAAACTTAACTGAACAAAAATGATTATTTTTAAAAATAGTAACTTTTAGCTAGAGTTCAGCAAAGAAGTAACAGGAATGTGGTAAATGTTTCTTTCCCTCCATTTACTCTGTATGTTTAAATTAAAAAAATAATATCCTTGTCATGTAAACAATGTTTACTACTGATATGTGGGGCAGCTATAAAAAAAGTAAGCTGATGCAATTAGAAATACAAAAAAGAAAGTGTCTGAATGCAGCACTTTTAATGGAGATGAAAGCTGAACCTTCATTAAAGCAATATGAACTGCTGTAAAATAACAGCTATAGAACTTGATTAAGGGAACAGTTGCAGGTGCTTCTGTGAATTTTGAATTGCTTTTAGAAGCTATATTTTAACGGGATTATTTAAGATACTTTTTTAGTTTCTCAGCCTTAAGGCCTTTATGATGTTTTAACTGGGAATATCACTCACCTCTGATCTGAACACGGAGATACTGGAGATAATGAGATGTCAAGGTTATAGTTTATATTCAGAAAATAATTTAATGCACTGAATGGGAAGATATTTACAGAAATAACAAATGAATGAATAAGTGAATGGATGGAAGGGAATTAGAATAGAATGTCCCATGATCTTTTTTTTTTTTTTTNTTTTTTTTTTTTTTTTTTTTTTTCAGAAGAATACATATATTATTGTGGGTTATGGGCATTCTCTGTTCAAGTAAAGCAATAAGCAAACTGTTCCACTTTTTTTTACATGCTGAAACAATGGCTGGAAAGATGAATTTTACTGTATCTCATATGATGGGAGAAATTTACAAATTCTTCTCATGCAAATTACACAGTACCCATGCAATATTTGAAAATCTAGATTAAATAGTAGCTTAATGAAATGATAAATTATTTTTCATACCTCATTCACAGATCTTCTTAAGAATAATTTGCTTTATTTTATTGTTGTGTGCAGAGAGCTGCAGCTGGCTAAACAAAAGGAAAGTGAGACTGTCTGTTCCATGCATTTGTTATTGTGCCTTTAAAGTCTCTGTCAAAAAAAACTTACAAAGGCTTGTGCCATTCTGTGAACTCTGTGTAAGTGGCACTGCCTCATTTATTTTTACCTTTAAGTCCGGCATATTGCAAGACTGCACTCAGCATTATGCCATATTCATACTGCAACCTAACAGACCCTTTATGTTCTTTGAGCCTCATACTTGGAATTTGCCTGCTTAAGCACAATTTGGCTCATTGGCCTAATGGCAAAACACAAGGGAACAGAAAAAAGAGACAGAGCACAGTGCAGGATGACCATAAAAACGTAGTTTGAAATATAAACCCAAAAGGGAAGACTCCTCTCCAAAACAGAGTTAATTTCGTGTTTCTGCTCCCTCTGAGTCATTAAAAGCTGAAGAAAAACACTTCATTTTTTTCCCCGCTGTTCCTCCTCACTCCACTCCTCAAAATACAATTTTTTTCTCATAGAATGTTTTGGGTTGGAAAGAACCTTAAAGATCATCTAGTTCTCCTACAGTAATGAGCCAAAACAATAGAAAATCAAACTAGTTTCTAAAATAGGTGACTGCATGGCCAGATTTCATAGACAATTAATGACACTGATATTAGTGGGTGCCAATAAGACAGTAGTGAAAAGGTGATGTTCAGATAGAATAAGATTTTTAAAAGATTTTCATTTTTGGACAGCCAAAACTTCAAATATTAGTTAAGATATGAATACCATACTGAACTGCACACACAGAGCTATTCCATAAATTCAATTTATTTTATTGTTTTACATTAGCCATATTCTTAAGCCTGTAATGAACTTAAAGAATACAGGAGTTCATTTCAGATATGACCGAGTCAAATAGTTTTATTCTGTATTCTCCTGGTAATTATCTATTTGCAGTAAATGTAAATCAAGTAGTCAAAGGGAGTGCAGATGAGTTCTTTTAACTGACTGTTCTTTAAAATACTTTCAATAGTCTTTGACGTTCATTTGGGGCAGGCTCTCTTTGCATTCTCAAATACGTCAGAAAAAAAGAGAAAAGACCTCCAAACTACAGTTTCATCATCTTCTTGCTAGAGCATGTATCTGCCTCTGGGAATTCTATTTCCAGGAATAAATTATTTTTTCTTCTTTCTTCCAGCATGAGACCTTAGCTCACGTGGGTATGGTGAAAAAGAAAGCTGTTGCTGGCCTTAAAGTTGCCTGTGTCCGTCCACCCCTGTAATATACTGAGAGATTTGTGTGTGATCAGTTGAGTACCACAATTGAAATTTTCAGAGCATTCTTTAATGCTCTGAAAATTTTAAGTAAAAAGCAGAAACACTTTTAATCACAATAATTAATGTGCGTCATAATTCCATCTTCTTAGTACATTTGGAAATGCTGTTAAAAATTTGCTATTTTTTTTCTTAATCTTCCTATTTCACAGAATAGAAAATTAGAACATTGTAGAGAATACTACAAATAAATCCTGAGATAATCAGAGTACCAGAAGTGTCATGACCTTTCCTGATTAATAAGTGTTTTCATGTTGCTATTTGTATACATTCTTTTACATGTTGTAGATAACAGTCTTGTCTGAAAAAGTTAAAAAATAGTGACATAGGTTATATATATATATATATTTATATATATACGAACAGTTATCCCAGTATTTTTTATTAGTGCACATTAGACCTAAACAAAATTTTTATTAAAAAAATCTTCTTCCTTAAAGAAATTAATTGATTTTTTCTTACTCTTCATGGGAGTGTAGTAATGTCCTGTTTCCTATGTCATGGGGAAAACAGACTGAAGAAAATATAGTGAAATATACTGAATACAGGAAATTCTTCATTGTTGAGCTGTATAATATGAAATAGAATGTATTCTTCCTGACTGCAAAACCTTTAACTGACATTTTTTCCCAGTGATTCAGTACTACACAGTGGCTTCAAATGTGTCATTTTCCATTTTTTGGCACAATCTGTTTACATTGGGAATATGTCTATGTCGTATTCATACTTTGATTGCATGTCTGGATAAAGGTACTGTGAAATGTATAAGCGAGGACTTGGTTGCAAATTATTGATGGCAGTTGTCTAGCAACTGTTCTATTTTGGAAATGGCCAAGGGGCCATTTCAGTTATGTTTTAACCATTGATAGCTTAACAAGTAATGTCAAATACAGGTAATCTGTGTCTGAAATATTGCTTAAACTGAAGACTCTGTGCCCTTTCATCATTTAAAATGTTTGCATACTTATTATTGCAAACAATACTTCATGTAGAAGTTAGCCAGATATAACTACTTCCTCTAAAAATATTTACTCACATTTCAGTGAATTAGGCAATCTTCATCCTAGCATGTTGTATGTTTTCTTCCCATTAGCATTCTATTAAAAAAAAAAAGTCTATGAAAATAGTAGATTCTAAACAAATATTAAAGAATACGAGCAGAAAATGAGCTTTGAATTTACAAATACAAATGTAAATTCAGTTATTAAAGCATTTCTCTCACCCTATCAGAGGGCAGGAACAGCCTATTCTCAACACAAGCTACTCAACAAGCTTTGAATTTTGAATTTTAGATTCTTGCAGGAAACCCAGTTTGAATGCAAGTTACAAGCCAATCCTTACTACGGGTAAAAATACAATAAATAATTTTGGCAATGAATATATTTAATTTAAAAGATCTATGTGTATAAGCACAAGAAGGATGCATTAGATAGGTAAAATACATTATTTGCTCAAAACGTATATTTATTAACATCTTTATGTTCTTGATATCATAAATTATTACAATTTTTCTAGGTTTGGCTAATGTCTTGCAACTTAAGGAAATAGATAACAAAACTATTCCAGAGCTCTAAACTGTTTCAGCAACTTGTTTAGGGCCATGTTATTCTATAGCTGGTAAGGTGAAGGACTCATCACACAATTTGTCCATGAATAAACTCAACTTGAAAGTCTGTAGTACAGAGTAACTACCCAAAACACACGAGAACTTACCTTTGAACCCTGAAAATGTACTGCCTGAGACAATAACTACATATGCTGTGGCTATTAATGCAAAATAAATCATGGGAACATTGTCAATGACAGACTAATACAGGGAAGTTTTATTCTTTTCTGGATCATACCACCATTTGGAAACTGAAATAGTGAAGTACATCTAAGTCATCAAGAAATACAGAAATTCTAAACTTCCTGTTAGCCTCTTTGGTCACATCTGGTCATAATCTCCTCCTTGCATTTGGACGGTTGCCATCTTAAATTTCATAACCACAATTACAAAGAAGTTGCCTTAGGCTTGAACAGTATGCTATTTTCCCATTTCCACATATTTTTAACTGTATTTTTTTAATGATAGTGGGAAATACGTGTCACTAATTTGAACTGTATATTGAAGCTAAAAGCTAGCTCCCAGTTTCAAGATTTCCAAACAATATATATTAGTTATTATATTGAAGATAAGAAATATTATGACTGAAGGTAAGAAAAAAAGATCACCCAGTAACTTTTAAAGAAAAGAATTACCCATGCTCATGATATCCACCACAATGTGTGAGTTTGTACTAAGCGTACTTGCAAGTAAGGGGCAAAGTCTCATAAACACCTTAATTTCCACTAATTTAAGTCTTTACTGTAATTTTTTTACATGTTTATATTCAGGACTTTATGTTTATATACCTACCACAGAGCACAGGGCTTAATTTCACTTTTTAAAAATAATCCATGGGAAGTCCATAGGTCTCCTTGTCTTCTGTTTCAGATGTCATCAGATCATAACAGATCAGAAAATACATTACGTACCTAGGCCATGCATATTTAAAATAACCTTTCACGGTTATTTTGAAATCTGGTTGTGTCCTTGAAATTCCCTCATCTTCTTCATGCTTTATAAAGAGAAAGAACACAACAACTATATCATTTTAGAAGAGAGAAATTCTCAATGAATTCTTCAGAATCATAATTATTAGAAGCAACCAAAGTTAAGAAGTATAGTATAAAAGCTGTAGTGCTGGCTTATTGCCACAACAGAAAGTTGCAATTATGTTGTACAGCTGAATGAAACAAAGCAAAACAAAGTAACAAAAACATTTAATATATGTATGCATCAGTGACCCTTGTGTCTGTGTTAGATCAAGAGATAATTATCCTCATTCACAAAAAGTTGAAAAAGCCACACTGAAAATGAAGTAACAAAATAATAAATATGGTGCAATTAAATTAAACTGTAAAATAAACAATGAGAATAGTAGCCACAGAACTCCGTAATGTTACTCTTAGTCTGAAAGCATTAACTGAATCTTCTTTGTAATGAAATATATTGGAAATAAAAATAAACTGAATTATTTTTCGATCAGCAGTTTGTGCTATTACAGCTTTATACCTAAATGTGAATCTCAAACAAAAAGGGCACTCCACATTTGCTAAATTATACTATAAATGTCATCCCACAAATAAATTCAGGTAAAGACAATTTTCAGCTCTGTATTTTACAATACATTTATCTTTCCAAAACTTGCAGTTGAATTCTCAGATCCCTGCAACAAAACAGTAGAACAGAAAACAAATATTGTAAATTTGGCAAAGGGGTTTTGTTATTTGTAAGAGAAGGCAACACGGACAAGACATTAGAGCTTCACTTGTAACACCCTACTTATTTCCAGCTGTTGCATTGACTCGGTATAGGTAAAATTTACATTGGGAATCAGGTGTATAAATCTGATGGCTCATAAACCCCACTGAATATATGAATGATTTTTATCTCTTCTAAGATCGGTTAAAATATTTAATGATGTTTTAGATTGTATGCTAGGTCACTGTCCATTTAAATTTTGCTCTTTCTTGATGTCTTTGTTATTTGAGAAGGAATACTTTGAATAATGGAAATAATGAATAGTAAATAATAAAAGATACCTTGGACAATGGAAAAATACCCATATAATGCATTATGTAAAATGCATTATGATCTTAATTATTTGCATGATGATATAGATGCGGGATACCTGTGGGCAATCTGAAAGTGGCTCAAGACTGTTACACAAATTGGTGAACCTTTTCTAAACAAAGTCATATTGTATAAAAACATGCAGAGGTAAATAAACCAATTTTGTTATTTGTATAGGCGGCAGTTCTTGTGAATTTGTGCTTGAGAAAATAGATTGATGTGAGAATTTGGAAAGTATCTGAAATGATGCATGACCATTCCCTGTATAAAGCTAAAGTAATTAAACTTACATCTACCTAGTGCTTGGGAACTTCAGGATTAAGTACACAGTATTTATTAAAAATGTTACTTTGATTATGTTCAGAGTGTCTCTAGTGATAAGAAAGCACAGGAAGGATTTCACAAAAAAAAAAAAATCACATAATTATTCAAAAACACGAGTTCATTGTTTAGCTTAAAGAAGAGGAGACTGAGAAGGTATATGACTACAGCCCTTAAGTATACAGAGGAGTTTTGTGAAAAGGAAAGTAACGATTTGCTCTTTCTGTAGCAGATAAGGCAAAGGCTGATGCGCTTCTGTTGTTGGATAGAAGAATCATGTTAGATACAAGAGTAAGTTTTATTATCATAAAATAGTGTAAAATAAAAAAAGTAAAACAGAGGGATACATTCATTGGAAGAAGGTTGGTGTGTTCCTCTCTATAGTCCTTAAGAACAAAATAAACTATCAGAAACTAAATAAACTAGTCCTCTCCTAGATGAATGCTCAAGAATGCTCAACTTTTTCCCTTTTTTTGTCCTTTAAGACAATTCATTTGAAAAAGGCAAAAAAAAGTGTCACTGAGACTGTTTAAAATTGTCAAGCGGTAGCTTAGCTTTGGCAAGAAACAAACAAACAAAAAGCAGAAGCACTAGAAAAAAAAATATTTTTTTTACTCTCTATATGAAAATTAGATTTTTCAGGGAAGAGCTGACTGGACCAAAACAAGTTATTGGCTTTTTAATTTCATGGTGAAACTGGTGTTATGTTAATTACAAAGTTGGTTGGGTTTTATTTACACTTTTTTTTGGAAAAGCAAAATAAGCGGTATCACTTGCAGTGCTCTAGACTTCTCTTCCTTTAAGATGTCATTGATGTGTGCAGGCATTGAATGTAACAACCCGCTTTATTCTACCAGTTTCTGTACCTCATGTGAGGAACTACATGTATTTTATTTAAGATACAGTTTGGTCTTGATCAAAATCACATTGAACTTAAAAGACAAACTGTTCCTGATTTCTACCCTGCTTTGGATCAGACTTTTTGTGAAGTATCATATTTCCTTCAAAAAGTTGCATGTATAATAAATATATGTAATATATTATACCACCATTGTTCATAGAATCACAGAATCAGAATCATTTAGGTTGGAAAAGACCCTTGGGATCAACTGACTTCAGTGCTGTACAAATAAGTAGGGCATGCTGATGAAGCACCAGAGGTAATTTAACGACCCTCCAATGAACAGAAAATCATTTATGCATACTGTATGCAGCTATGTGAATTTCTGGCTCTTTACTAAAGCCTTCTTCAAAAGACTTTTTTTTTATTTTTTTTTTTTTCTGAGTGAATCAGATGTGCTTCATATTCATTCAGGTGGGACTAAAGCAATATAAACATAACACATATGCACATCATTCTCTTTGGATATAATTGAAAATATATGTTTCCAAACTTCAAAAATATTAGCC
The DNA here is from genome assembly GCA_013400035.1 of Rynchops niger. Lineage (NCBI taxonomy): Eukaryota > Metazoa > Chordata > Aves > Charadriiformes > Laridae > Rynchops > Rynchops niger. The sequence continues at coordinate 159,995 of VXBH01004000.1, forward strand.
ACCTAGGGTTGTATAAGAAGTTCTAATTTAGAAGATTATTCTGTTCTTAGAAAACTCTGGTAGTTAATTTTAATATTTAATAATTCTTATTAATATAATTAGTGCTTGGGGGCAGAAGGACTCTATAGAATAATTGGGCTACTGGCAGAACATAAAGTTGTCTAGAGCATGTTTCAACATGTGAATAATGCCTTAGCTGAAATATGCTGTTTGTAACAACAAAAACTGATTACAATTAAGAGATGATACACTTTAAAAAATGCATGCATAAATCGTGTCCAAATTTAAGACGCTGGAAAGATATATTTTACCTTAAAGCTTATGACTGATAGACTGTATTATGATTTACAAATTGAAATCTATCCTCTATTCTGCATGTGTGTAGTACTGAATTACTCAGCTTAATAAAGGACATAATTATAATCAAAATAGTAATAATAAGAATATTTTGGTTTTGCCTGAGACGTGAAGTTATAGCATCGTTTACTGTGCAATATTATTATGTTCTTGCTAAAGGTGGGTATTTAAGGACCAACTTTTCGAGGTACAAGAGCCCTGCTGCAAACCACTTAGTTCTTGCACACTATTGTTCACTTCAGACTGTTCCTGATGCTCCCACAAATGTTTACACTTGCCTACATGCCAAAATTTTACACCAGCAGATTGTATTGAGAACAGTTAAATGAACAGCAGTTGATGTTTAGTGCTTTCAAACAAGATTGTTTCCCTGAGTTTCTAGATTTAGGTGTTAAACTGTATCTGGAGACACAAAATTTGTACAGGTGGTTAAGGCCGTAGTGGCCAAAGGCTGAAAGAAGAAAAGGGATGATCAATTTCTGCTACTTCTATTTAAGGTATGTTACTGGAGAGGAAAAAAGTCAAGATCATTGATTCAAAAGACAAAGCAAAAGTATTAATATCTAGCTTACTTGACAATGCTCTCACTGGAACTCACTGAAAGATAATTTTTGCACTGGTCTTTAATTTTGGGAGTTGTTTCTCTACTTTAGTCCATAACGTTTAATATAAAATATATGCAACCTTTTAAGCAAGAGAAGCATCCATACCTCCCCCTTTTTGATGTTTGCCCTGATACAAGCGTCATACTTTCTGTTGGTTTCAGTGTGATTTTAGTCTCTTCTACAGTGACGCAGCTTCTCTGGGAGGGCTTGGGGCTGCCTTTCCTACCAGAGCCTGCACTTAGTCCTACCTTCCCTCATAGGATATATCTGTCAGTGCCCCGAGCATACACCCGCACTCCTGGGGGGCGCTTGGACTGAGAGCCAACTCTGAAACTGCAACTGTGCCATGCTGAAAAGGGATACACAGCTGCCAAAGAGCTGTGAGAGCCCCTGAATTGGCCCACTCACCTTCTCTCAGGATGTGCATTTGTACATTGCTGTACATTGCAGCTACACCAGCGCAGAACCACATCCTTTGTTGATCCAGACCCTGAATCTCAGCCACAAATGTGACTACCTAGTTTGACCTCAGACCAGCACCATCATTATTGACTTACTGATGGTCACGGGAATGTGGCTAACCCTGGTTACCATGACCATGGCCGAGACTGTCTCTTACTTGTGGAATTCCTGTCCCGGCTTCGCATCATAACCTTCACCATCACTATGGACTTGTCTGGTTATCTGGGTTCTTGGCTGACTTTAGCGGCCACCCCTGGACCTGACCAGCTCCACTTGCTGGGGTGCCCAGTCCTCCTATTACCTGATAAAACCATTCTCCTGAGAATCATTAAAATATATAATTGCTGGGTGAGTTGGAGATAGCATCATTGGACAACTCACCTGTTTTCTGGGTAAGTTGTCAAATGATACTATTGCAAGAAAGGAAAACACTCCCTTCTAAAGGAAAATGTAGCAGCTACTGCCAGAATAATTATCATTGAATTTGGGGCAGTGCCCACTGCTGTTAGAGAGCTAGGCACACTTTACAAACACTTAATTGAGGATCTGCAGATCTTCTCGGCTCCCTGTTACATCAGTCACGACATAATTCAAATTTATAAAACTGAAACAACTATTGACAATGTAATTCAGAGCCCTGTTGACTACAAATTGCCATGAGTCTGAAGCTGAACCAGCAGGTAAGTTTTAGGCTGAGGTACCTAAATGCTATGCAAGTTTTACATTAAAAGAAGAAGGTCACGCTTACAATGTACTATGGAGTACGATATAGAAATCTCACCTCCAGAAACATAGCAGTCTATCTGTGTAATTTTTGGAACATGTCTATTTTAATTAAGCATGTTGAGAAATAGAGCTGATCAGCCCAGGCACAGTGTCACCCTCCAATGAATATCCTGCTTTTGGGACCTGAACTCACAATCCCTTATGGAGTGTCACAGCATGATGAAAATGTGATGGCTCAGATTGATGCTAGCTAGGGGGTGTCTCATGAAATTACCCTTCAGTTCTGCATTATATAAATCATGAAATCTATGCCGTTTGACTTGGCAAAGATCAAATCTGGAATAAAAAGGATGTAAGATATAGTCAAAACGTTTTAGACATAGCTGTGATTCTTGTACCTAGGAAACAAAATTTTAGCTCACACAATACTATAGTTATTAACAAATAGGATAAATGAAAATAGAATATTGTAGATTTCTGATAAGAACCTGAAGAAGGAGGAGAGAGTCTGTAAATTGTTCATAACTTCTAAGACTTAATTTGAACTATCAACTTTCAGTGCACTAAAAATTAGCCAAATTTGTTTTTGTCTTGGAAGATTCTCTGATTTGTCCATATTTTCCATCCCACTTTCACAGAAATCCATTAAAAACGATTGGAAAATGCATTATTATCTAAGGAAAAATGTGTGAAGGATGTCTAATGTGAATATTCTGAATTTGCAGACATTTACATATAAACATTAGATCAATTTGCAAACTGAATAGTTTATATGCCACCTACGTATTCAATTCCTGTATGGCAAGATGAATGCTCTCTAAAAATAAAATCAAAATATTTTTGTAATCTTTGTCAAGTTTTACAGCATTTTATTGTTCCAGAACAATCCGCTTTTAACACAAACATTTTTTTTGTATTTGCTTATGATACACACAGACTATTATCCTTTTATAATGGTTGTGGATGCTGTCCTTTCTGAATGAATGGAGATCCACAGTGAGAGTATCATTTATTACAAAATCATTTTTATCATTTTCTCTGAGACTTCACAAACAAAAACGGGTTTCTAAGGTGTCTAAATGGATCAATCATCAGGCTATACTTTATGAGCTGAGTTGGAACAACCTTTCACCTTCTTAGATGCAAAGAATATACATGAAAGGGAAGAAGAAATGTTTTTCTCTGTTACAGAGAAGTATGAGGTCAAGGATGATCACTAAACCTCATGAGGAAAGCAATTGCTGCTGTGTATTTTTGACTTAATAGACATTTATCACAGTATCCCAAAACACAAATTAAACTAAAGATGAATACAATATAAAATATTTGTTTCATGAGTTTCTTTGGACTTACTCCACAAAACAAATGGTAGCAGAACTGATTCTTGCTTATTGTCTGATTGGTTTTGTTTTCATACAGAAAGGTGTAACAGAAAAATTGCTTTGCATGTGTCACATGCATATAAGCACATTTTCTCAGGTCCTTAAGAACACATAAATTTGGTTGAGTTACTTGAATATATAAAGACTTTTTTTTTATTATAATCAGTGTGAAAGTTGAACTTTTCTAACCCTAAATATTTACCTTCTTGCCAACAGCATCAAGAAATCAAAATATAGAATTAACAAAAAGTTTACTGTAGGAATATCAGTAGAACAACAGCAAACAGAGATATTTTTCAAATGTCTGGTGAGATTTCCTGTCTTCTGGTATGTGCTGTGTTTACCTTCTGACATAGTTTCACCATACATAGACCGGATCTTGTTTTGTCAAAATAGTCCTACTGAGGTCACAAAAGAAATAAATCTCTCTTAAACGAACTTGTATTTGATTTACAATTAAAAATTCTCAGTAAATTTTCTAATTGCAACCCTCAGTTCCTTCTGGTCACTCCATGAAGATTCTCTTGCAAAGCTTATGCCTATTTTTTCTGTATTGAGCACCCAAAGTAAGAACACATTGATGTCAGCTGTGAAATATGTGCATCCTCATCTGTGGCTCAAGGACAAAAATTTTGTTTATATAGCAGCCGGCATGAATACTTCATTGTGAAATCACCACACTCTAACAATGGAAAATTCTTTCACTCAAGCACCTGTGGTCTGATGTTACCCACAGTGACATGAAAACAATTTTCTTTTAATTTGGAAAGGATTTTTCTCTTGAAAAGAGTGACAAAAAAATGGAATTTGGACCTGAATTTATTAAATAAATACATAGAATGAAAGATTTTATGGCTTTGTGTGCATGATCCTAGATATGAAATTATTTTATTAATTTTCTCTCAACATTAGGACTACCAGACAAAAAGATTACATGTAAGTGCTGTCCATTCAACCTCTAAGAACATAAAGTCTACCCATAAATTTCTTGAAGTATCTTTTTTCCAGAAGAAAGAGGAACTTGACAAAATAGGTCTTGATACTGAATTGCCTTATATCCCAACTCACGCCAGTATATTGATGGAGTCATTTTGTATTCACAAAACTATCCACTGACTTACCTCCAGAGTCTTCTAGTCCCTCTCCTGGACTACACCTGGACTTCTTGTCAGACTGTCAATTATGTGCATCTCAGACAGTTTTAGGTATAAGCTAATGTCCTATACCAAATTAAACCAGTTGGATAGCTTTTTGTGGATGACAATTTTGGAATACGACACCCAAATCCCATCTAAGTTATGTTTTCCATCATTAAACTGTATTCAGAATCTGATTAATTTTGTATCTAACCCTTGGAACGTAATTCAATGAACTATTCAAACACATACTTAACTGAAGACATGCTACGTTGTAAAATCACTTGCACACGTATGAGGTTAAGTACTTGTTTGTGTGATGAAGAGGTCTCAGCTGCTAACATGCTGATAAGGTATCTGCTACAGTGGTCAGGGCCTTGTAGCAGTGATTCTTTTGAATATTCTGGCTAAGTTTTGTAGACGATTGTTCTAACAGGATGCTGTTGGCCTTCTTGGCCACCTGGGCACACTGCTGGCTCATACTCAGCTAGCAGTCGACCAACACCCCCAGGTGTCCTTTTCTGCCAGGCAGCTCTCTAGACACTCTTCCTCAAGCTTGTAATGCTTCACAGGGTGTTGTGACCCAAGTGCAGGACCCGGCACTTGGCCTTGTTGAACCTCATACCATTGGCCTCGGCCCATCGGTCCAGCCTGTCCAGATCCCTCTGCAAAGCCAACCTACCCTCAAGCAGGTCGACATTCCCACCTAACTTGATGTCATCTGCAAACTTACTGAGGGTGCACTCAATCCCCTTGTCCAGATCATTGATAAAGATATTAAAGAGAACTGGCCCCAATACCAAGCCCTGGGGAACACCACTTGTGACCGGCCACCAACTGGATTTAGCTCCATTCACCACCACTCTCAGGCCCTGACCCTCCAGCCAGTTTTTTACCCAGCGAAGAGTACTCCCGTCCAAACCATGGGCAACCAGTTTCTCCAGGGGGATGCTGTGTGAAACTGTATCAAAGGCCTTACTGAAATCCAGGTAAACAACATCCACAGCCTTTTCCTCATCCACCAAGCAGGTCACCTTGTCATAGAAGGAGATCAGGTTTGTCAAGCAGGACCTGCCTTTCATGAACCCATGCTGACTGGGCCTGACCACCTGGTTGTCCTTCATGTGCCGCATAATGGCACTGAGGATGATCTGTTCCATGACCTTCCCAGGCACCGAGGTCAGACTGACAAGCCTGTAGTTCCTCAGATCACCCTTCCGGCCCTTCTTGTGGATGGGAGTCACATTTGCTAGCCTCCAGACAACTGGGACCTCCCTGGTTTGCCAGGACTGCTGGTAAATGATGGAAAGTGGCTTGGTGCACATCTTGTGAATGTATATAAAATGTGAAGGAAGGTTGTAAAGAAGATAGATCCAGGCTTTTATCAGTGATGCCCAGTGACAGGACAAGAGGCAAGAAACACAAACCGAAACACAGGAGATTCCATCTGAACATAAAGAAGTGTTTCTTCTACAATGACAGTGACTGAGCACTGGCACAAGTTGCTCAAAGGGGTTGTGGATTCTCCATCTTTGGGGACATTCAAAAGCCATCTGGAAATGGTCCTGGACAACTGGCTCTTGGTGAAACTTCTTGAGTGGGGGGAACTGGACTCGATGACCCCAAGAAGTACCTTCTAACCTCAACCATTCTGTGGTTCTGTGATCTTTCATGTGGAAACAAGAATTTACTATTAGTCAGTCTAATTAAAGTATTGGTAATCTAATAAAGACTAATAAAATTATGAATCCAGTTAAAGTTATACCAACAGTTTAAACCCAAAGTATTGAATTACTGAAATAATTCCTTTTGAAAACGTGGAAATTAAATGACTGCATTTCAGAATAATTCCATTGAAATTAGCAATTTCAAATTGTTTTGTGTGAGAACTTTGTGACTCTGAGCGTCCCAGATAAGCCAAGCTTTGAAACCGGAAACCAAAGCCAATAACTCTTAACAATTCTAAACTGGGATACTTGAAGCAAAGTTCCCAAATCTGCACAGATAGGGACCCAGCCGGCCTAGAATTGTACTCTAAATGCTTCCAGACTCCCTCTGTATAACAATGAAAATTCTGAGATCTCTGGATGTAGCCTTCATTATCAGAACAATGGCCCTGAGCCAGGTATTTGGAAACTCATCAAACTAAAAAATTCCTAAAAACTACTTCTGTTTCAAAAGTAGTATTTTCCATAAGAAATCCTTCACTGTGGAATTCTTGTAAGTTTGTAGAGTTCTGTCATAGAAGGATGAAGGAAAATGAGGAGGAGCCCTTTTACTCTTTTCTTGTTCTATGTTTATGATCTCATCAACAACAAAAGAGAGGAAAAGTAAGTGTTATAAATGCACAGGGAAAGACTCAGTGCTAACTCTTTTTCCTTATCTAGCAAGTCAGCAAACTTATCAAGAAAAAGTATGCTTTTGTGTGGTAAAATTTACCTTTTATCTGTATTTTATAATCTTTTCCAGTTACTTCCATGACTGAACTTAATATTTTCTTTTTTTTTTTTTTTTTCCTAAAAGCTCTTATACATAGAAGTCAGGTGAATGGACCTCTGTTTGCCTGTATCACTTCTTTCCCCCTCTTTTTCTTAAATGCAGATAGTGCATTCAGCAGTCTCCAGTCACGCAATGCAACTTCTATTTCAGTATAAAATCTTTCCAGGTAGATCATAGATTGCAAATTTATAATCTAAACCATTCAGTTCCTCCTAGTTCAGAAAATCGCAATAAAAAAATGTTAGCATGCACTTAAAACTAAAATAGGACGTGTTCACTGATGACATAGTGGTTGATCTCCTTTTTTCCATTGATTTTTAAACTGATTTTCTTCAGGTAAATACAGTGTCATCACAAGCACATGGTTAGCTTATCAGAAATATAATCAGCAAGGACATTCCTCTTGGACTGAGTTCAGATGACATGCCTGAAGCATGAGATATTTTACAGCTTCATAGTAGCCAAAAGGACTGCACCAAGAAATGGTAATTCTGAACACCCAAAGTTGCTTGCCAAAGGTTAAACAAGACGTACACACACACACAAAAAGTCAGTCACTAAAACCCTGCAGCTTTTACAGTTTGTTCTTCTTCTCTTGAGAATGTTTACCATTTCCTCAGACAGTTAAGATAAGGTCAGGTGGAAAATGAAGTGAAATATTTGAAATATTTGATGGCAACAAAAAGTAGTCTACAGTATATTTAGTTAGATACAAATTTCATGCCTTCTAACAGCTGTAATAGTAAAAAAAACCCCAAAACATTCCTACTATTGTAAGGAAGAACAAAGAAATCTTTAGAATCTTCTAAGCAAAACAGAGCAAATTGTGAAGCTTGAACTAGAATTTCATCTGCTGGAATGGTGGAGAGCTTGAGTTGTTTACCACTGTTTTACCCTACACGATGCTGGAATGGACTGGCACTAAAGCCAAACTCCAGTGTTTCCATTTCTGAAATGGGACAAGTTAAATGATCTAGGAAAACAAACATCACTTTATTTACGCAAGTTTGACTAGATCCATCTGACCTGAGGAAATAAGAAGAAAAGAGGAGAAGGGAAAATAAAAAACAACCAAGAAGTACTGCCTTTCTTTGGACATGTGAAGAAGATTGTCTCTTTGTGAAATAATGGTGAACCTCATGGTGGATTTAAAACTCATGAAAGCAAACAAGTATTTATATTCTTAAAATGTGAAGAATCTTTGTTTTATATCTCTGGAAACTGCTGTAATCACTTCTGCTATCTCTTTAAAAAGTTGAACCGACTTCCAGCCACTGTAGCTTTCCGTTGTGTTCACTATTAAATGTTTGTATTACAGTTCAGCTTTAGAAAACCACATATGGCTTAGAAAAAGGACACTATTTGTTCAGTCACTAACTCAAATTAATTTTTTTTTTTTTTTTTTTAGAATTGCATTCCATTTTTAAGTCATTAATACAGTGTAATATGCAATGATTAATGTGTTTTTACTTAAAAAAATACTTGGGGACTTACAATCTAGACTAGACTACTACTTTGTTGAAGTCAATTACTATTGTTAATGCATCTAAACATAACCTTAAGAAATGTAAATTTTAATTTCAGAAGAAAGATTTAGGTAATATAGTTCGATCTTCTGTATAGTACAGACAATTTTTTTTTTCCTAGGTTGAACCTAGCAACATATATTCATCTAAACTTATCTTCTCCAATGGATCTGTCACTCGCCGAGACAAACAGCGCCGGCGCTGGCACGTCGGCAGCGGCGCCGGGCGATCGCGGTGAAGCGGGGCTTTTCCCGCGTTTTCCCGAGGCCGCGACACCCTGCGGAGCCTCCAGCGGCGGCGCCGGCGCCCAGACCCACCCCCTCCAAGGGCGGCCCCAGGGCGCGCGAGCGGCCGGGGCGTGGCGCGGCAGTTTGCGCGGGAAGGGCGCGCGGGGCGGGCGGCTCAGCCGCCGTCTCCGCCTGAGGGACGCGGCTTCCTGCGGCTTCCGCGCTCGCCAGAGCAGACGCGGCCGTACGGACTGCACTCCCGGGGGAGCCGGCGCCTCTCAGGGCCAGCGGATGGTAGACGAGGTGACAGCCGCGTGAGGTGCGACCAGGTAGATGATCAGAGCTAAAAGGGGGAGTAGGAAGGCTGAGGAGCGTCAGGGAGAGTGAGAGAGAAATTGAGTGGTGGAATCAGGCTCTGACCTCCCTGAGTGCAAAAACAGAAGACCCACCAAAAAAACCCCAGCTGAGGGAGATCTGGTACCTTCCCCCTGCCAGGCTGAAGGCAGCGGACAAAAGGAGGCTAGCGAATGGAGGCTGGTCCGTACTAGGGGAGGCAAGCGAACTCCCCCCTTGCCCACATCCCCTGACCAGGTGCCTCTGCGCAACAGGTATGAGGCTCTTGAGGAGGTAGGCCAACCCATGGATGGCGTGGAAGATGTTTTGGCTACACCAGACGAGATGACAGGACCAGCAAGGCTCAGTTTAAAAACTGCGTCTACGAGGAAGAAGAGGCGGGTTATAGTAGTAGGAGACACCCTTCTGAGGGGAAGAGAAGGCTCAATATGCCGGGCAGACCCTCTTGACAGGGAGGTATGCTGCCTCCCTGGGGCCTGGGTCAGGGACGTCACTTGAAAACTACCCAGCCTGGTTCGGGCCTCGGACTACTACCCACTGTTGCTGTTTCATGTGGGTGGTGATGAGGTGGCAACACATAGCCCAAGAACAATCAAGAGAGATTTTCAGGGCAGCCCTGAGGAGAAGGACTTGGGGGTGCTCATGGACGAGAAGCTCAACATGAGCAGGCAATGCGCACTTGCAGCCCAGAAAGCCAACCGCATCCTGGGCTGCATCAAAAGAACCGTGGCCAGCAGGTTGAGGGAGATGATTCTGCCCCTCTGTTCTGCTCTAGTGAGGCCCCACCTGGAGTATTGTGTCCAGCTCTGGAGTCCTCAACACAAGAAAGACATGGATCTGTTGGAACAGGTCCAGCGGAGGATCATGAAGATGATCAGAGGGCTGGAACACCTCTCCGATGAACACAGACTGAGAGAGCTGGGGTTGTTCAGCCTGGAGAAGAGAAGGCTCCGAGGAGACCTTATAGCAGCCTTCCAGTATGTAAAAGGGGCCTACAGGAAGGATGGGGAGGGACTCTTTATCAGGGAGTGTAGTGATGGGACATGGGGTAATGGCCTCAAACTGAAAAAGGGTAGATTTAGATTGGATATCAGGAAGAAATTCTTTACTGTGAGGGTGGTGAGGCACTGGCACAGATTGCCCAGAGAAGTTGTGGATGCCCCATCCCTGGAAGTGTTCAAGGCCAGGCTGGATGAAGCTTTTGAGCAGCCTGGTCTAGTGGGGGGTGTCCCTGCCCAGGGCAGGGGGGTTGGAACTAGATGATCTTTAAGGTCCCTTCCAACCCGGACCATTCTGTGATGTGAAAAGTCTAAGATGGACAGAATTTATTATTGCCCTTTGGCGATAATTACAGTAATTAATTACCTCACTGTTAAAAATGTGCGTATTTCTGCTTTTAGTTTGTCAAAATTTAGTTGAAAACCACTGATTCTTCCTACATCTTCCCATGCCAGATTAAAGCACTTTTTAGTACATGATATTTTATTCCTCCAAAGATGCTTTAATTCCGTGATAAAATTTGTAAACAATAAAGAGTTCATTAAAGAGCAAAGCTAATTGACTGCATTTACTGTATATAGGTGATTAGGAAATGTGAGCAGTCCTCTCCTATGCTGTTTAAAGAACAAATCAGAGCTTTTCCCTCAGCTTTGCCAGGCATTTAGTGTTAGCTTAAATTGTCATGGTATGCCTGGTGTTTATCCACGTTTTTGAAGGAGGAATGCTACTTATTTTAATCTTTACTTTTTTCTGTCTGTTCTCATTTAGCGGTTCTGAAAAACAATACTTTCATTTACATGAACCTAACTGTGATACACTCACTATAGTATAGCTTTAAGATAATCATCTTTAGCAATGGTTGAATTGTTTGGATATTGCTATTCCAAATTTGCATATGTACGATTTATTCGTACTAACGGTTTGCTTTTTTTATGACCGATTTTTATTTTATGCATCCAATTGAGGAACTGGCTTCTATAAATCATTCTTCTTTCATTCTTCCATGAACAGTTACTAAAAACTATTCAGTTTTTTTGTATGTGGAATATAGGCAACAAAAATAACAAAAGCAAAGAAATGGTATTGAAAGAAAAATAAAAGAAAAAAAGAAAAAAAAAAAGAAATATCTGCTTGTCCTTATTCTGCAAGTTTTTTAAAAAAAGATTTCACAGATTGCAGTCAGAAGCAGTGATTGTTGAACAAAGTCTTTCCCAAAGCACTCTGATTTTCCTTTACAGTGACACTTCTATCCAGATCTGAGCACTTTCATATTTGGAATGTACACTGAACTGTGACAATAGGCATCCTGATATTCAGTTGATGAGAACTATAGAAAATCCTAATACTCATTTGTCTTTCCATGGGGATTATTCAAGGGTATAAAAAAAGGAAAAAAGGAAAAAGAAAGAAAAATAATATTCAGAATGATTCTGTCTATATCTAAAGTCTGTGCTTTTAGGGTAACACAAGAATTGAGTGGCTGTAGTTCAGAGACTGACTGCCCAGAGGGCTACAAGGCAAACAAAATCTAGAAATTATCTCTTTGCATTTTTAGCCTGTGTTTTCATTACTTCAGTAGGACTACAGGGCACAGACAGCCTCAGTGGTTTAGACTTTGTACGTGATGCTGTAGATTTGAATCTCTTGTTCAGAATGAATTGTTATTACTTTTCAAAGTTTTAGATATTTTCATAAAAAGTTGGGATTTCTTAAAATTCCATTGGCTTTTGTTATCTTATACTCCGCTTAAGAATTTTAAATTGTTTACCAGTAGAAAACTTCAACGAGTTCAAATAAGATTGCTCTCTGACACCCTGCTTTTGGTTTTCGGTTGGTTGGGGTTTTTTTTTTGAGAACCAAATGATACAAAGTTAAGGTGCATAGGTTTTCTTATGCAGATGGTTTAGCTGAGAATAGCTGGCATGAATCTATGGCACAAATAATGGTCTGAAATATTCCTTGGAGCCTGCTTGACTGATAATGACCTTTTTGTCCCTCCCAGCGATGGACCTTCCTCTAAACCAGCAACCATTTTCCTAAGAGACCATAAAATCTTCAGTTTGAAGCAAATATAAGATTTCTCATGTTATGAATGATTTCCACATTTCTCAGTGAGATCATATAAGCTTCACTGCATTATCAACTGCCCTGGGCATTTCCACTGGCTCATGTTGCAGCAAGGTCATAAAGACCAACGGCAAAAAGAGAGTCTGAAAATGCAGGATGTGTAATAATGCGGAATCAGAACTTTCACTAACCTCACTGAAAGTTCAAGGTGAAAGTGCTTGCATCTTCACCCTGTGTGACTCTGCCGTCGGTGACTCTCCATGCTGTTGAAAACAGCTTTTTTCATTACTACTCTTTTCAGCAGCCTGAGGCCCTAAGAAACACCTATGTTGTATTCCTTTTGACTCCCAGTATGTACTTGGACTTAACCTCTGCCCAATAGTGTTCATCTTTGAAATGTCAAAAAAGGATAACAAATAGTAAAATAGTAAAAATGTACTTAAGAATAACTGAAACTGTGTCAACGACAAAGGATTATCATAAAGTTCTTCCTTGTGAGTTAAAGTGATGTGGCAGAACAGATTATCAGTCCATATTGGAGAATGAAAGCTTGTATGAACATAGGTGGTAGTGGGAGGAAATAACTTATATTAGACCAAATGATTTATTATGGTATACCAATAGACTTTTAATTACTATGTTATAAGGAGATAAACAATGAAACTATGTCTACTAAGAGATGTTATTTCATAAACTGGAAGTGAGAACGTTTAAACTCTGGGTTTGGAAAGGAGCATTATTTTTTTTATTTGTTTGTTTGTTTTTAGTAATGGTATTTATTTAGAGATTAATAAGGAAAAGTTTGCAACGGATGATGAAGAGGTTTGGGGGCAGGATGATAAGGACTTTTATAGCCTCTGAGCCAAATTAACACTTGTATTAGTGTTCCTCAGGTTTTGCAAAATACAATTGTAAATGTTCAAAAAAATTTTTTATTATATAGATGTTTTAAGGATACCTGTAGTTTGTTATTTATTTTTGTCATCTTTCATCACAAAAGCAAGGTTTTTAAGCTTTGTGATTTTCTGTTTACATGTGTTAAAAAAGAAAGATTGTCATTGTATAAGTTTATGGCTGCTTTATTTGGTAAAAAAATTCTTATAACTATTTTTTATCTCCAAGCACTTTTCCAAAGGCATATAATTTATAAAACAATCAGTAAATGTTAGACCAATGTAATGGTGTACAGCTTAATAGTTGAATAGGCACTGTATAAACAAGTCGTAATTATTAAGAAAAATAGAAAAGATGTAAAAAGACCTTTTAGAAAACCAATCAAATTTTATTAAAATAAACACCCAATAAATAATTTAGCTGGAAGAAATGATCCAATCTTAAATTAAGGAATAAGTTCAATTTTAAGGAAAAAGTTCAATTAATACATCCATAAACACAAACACTTTTAGCGCTTCATGTAGGAGTAATAAAAAAAAGTAATTAAACACCACCCCCACCCAAGTATTTTAACTGTTTAATGAGTAAGAATTTGTATAAGTGGAACAGACTTTTTTCCTGAAACACAACAGTATTTGCATATAATGTCATTTTTAGCTATTCATATAGTCTTCCAAGACATTTTTTAGAATCAGATAGAATGTGGCAGAAGTGTAAATATGTAACACGTATGTATAATAAAATGCTAGGAAATTTTAGCATTCCTTTTGACTCTTGGATCTTATTATTCAAGTCCTGTTTCGTCTGTGGTACTTAATATAAACATCTTTTCATGTCAGCATGTCAGGCTTAATACCATTAATATAGTTTTCTTGATGTCATTAATATTTTTGTCTTAAATTTTGCTAGAAGAGTCAAATCAGGTGTTGGTATCAGATACACATGTACAGCTTACAGTAGGAGGAAAAAGACAATTGTTAATGTATATATTGAAAACCCAGTGCTCTAATGAAAAACTTATCTCTCTCAATATAGAGAATCACATTATTATATATGATTATATATATCACATTACTATTATATGGTTCTTCTAAGTGTTTGCTAGTTTAAAAAAAAATAAAAAAAAGAATGAATAGCAGAATGTGGAAATACTCTGAGATCCATTAGGTCCTGTAGGTTGTTGAGGACAGACACATTCTTCAGCCATAAAACCATGCTGGGATGAGGGATGAGTATTTCTCTTGTGTGCTCAGCTAATTTATAGCTGTATACTATTTGACCTATTAGAAAAATAGTCAATGGATAATATTCCAAATGAACTGATTAGAACTAAACCATGAATATTCCTGGAGGAAAACTGGTTCTCTGGGTGGTCCAGAAACTCTCCAGCCAGTCATCTTCGTATACAAGTTAATGGATAGGTTTGAGAAAATGGAGTGACGTGGTACTAGGTGGCTAATTGAAATCTTAGTGACACTCACAACTTGATTAACTGGTGCAGGAGTTCTCTACGTGGGAATTTCAGACTGTCCTGAAAATTCCCTCCAGGCAGGTCCTTCTGTGAAAGGACAAAGTTATGTGTTTAACTATATTAACTGATGTCCTGAGTGGAGAATCTGGGTCTTCCTCACAGGGACTCCCCTAAGTGGTTCCTACTACAAAATTGATCAAATCATATATAGATAAAAGACTTCTAATCAAGTAATTCAAACTTCCTGCAGATGCAGAAATGGTCACATAGGACAGTCTTTTTTTACATACTTTAGAAAGTTAGGACATGTTTTACATGTGGATTAAGAAAATCTATGGCAATGAATTATACGTGTGCTGAGGTGGTCACATAGGACTATGGGCCATCTGCATTGTGAGACTTCAGCAAGAGTCAGATCTGCTCCAGCTGAAGTTGTTGCTGCAGTTTTGGAACAGAGACTCACATTTCCATGTCGACAGTGACCAACTGTCCTGTTTCAGACATTCCCTGCGTGAGAGTTACACTATGCAGAGGACCAAATAAATCAACTTTTTTATTTGTTTGTTTGCTTGCTTGCTTTTAAACATGTTGTTCATAGTGTCTGTGCAACAAGGAGACAAATTATATGACAACTCCATAAGGATGTCAATTTAGTTATAGGTGATTTGCAGGGGAATATTTTCATAATTACTGCAATGTGCACAAGTGCACAGTGACCAGACTGTATCTTACTTTCATTACTGTAGAGCTACACAGTACTTGTGTCCTGTGCAAGTTATTTATGTGTAATCACCACCTAGATTCTTAGATGTTTCTACAAGCTTAATAGAGTTTTAGTCTACAATTCTTAAATGCTGAAACAGCAACACTTATCAATATTATTTTATGGTGGGATTCAGTAAAGCTGAACCACCAGTGAACAAAGGACACAAAACGGTATGAAGTGAACCACTGTGGAACAGTTGTCTATTTATCTATTTGCTTTCCAAATACAATTGAAAAAATCTTTGCAATGATAATTACTTAAGAAAATGAGATGGGGAGAAGGGGAATTTTTCACAAAATTGTATGACTTCGGGAAAATAAAAACAAAATGCAAATGAAATTGAAAATAAATCATCAAGGATGGGTATATTATAAATGTCAGTCTCTAGAGACCTCAAAAAGAGTGAAATACTACACATAACATTTTTTGTGCAAGACACCTGCTTTAACAACCATAGTTACCAATGGAAAGAATCTCGTACACATTAGTGGGAGTTATGTTAGGGATTTTTACACCAAATACAGAACAGCTCATAAAATATATCAATGTTCACCTGGTTTCTTTTGTCTTCAAAATAAATATGCTTGCAAAAACCCCATAGGATTAATTTTCGAAGCCAAACAGAAAGCTTATTTAGCATGTCTGTCAAGAGCACATTTGAATGAGAAGGCAAGCAAGATCTGAGGTTGTTTTTGGAAATGAAGAGTAACATCTGCCATTTTAGTCACAGTAATCAGACATGTCTTTTAAGAGACTCTAAATAGCATGTACCTGTTAAACTTTCAAAGTAATGCATCTGCCTTGTTATATAAATAATTCTATAAATATTGCACTCAAAAAAAGGAATATTTTATTAATGAAGTCAAAACATATTTTTTGCAAACTTTTACACTTTAATAGACATTTCTAGTAATTGAATCCTTAGAATAATTACTCTGAATATTTAATGTTCATTCAGTATTAAAATTATTATTACATAAAAATATTTTTTCAATATTAATTAAACTATATCAGAAAAATGTAACATGGTTTTACAAAATGATATCACATATACCAAAGTGCTGCAATAAACACAACAGTTTTAGTCAGTGGGATTTTAAGAACTCAATATTTTATGAGTGTCATAACGATTCGATTCCTCTTCTGCATCCCATTTCAGGCTTTAAATATCTGACACTATTCAAACACTGTCAGTTTTCACGGTGAACATCTGAAAACAATGTGATGGGTATTTAAGTCAGCACCACCTCATGCATTTGTTTTATTGAATTCACCTGTTTATTTGATAGATCCTGCTGACTGTATCATAGCAATCTATGGGTAACCTAGGGGTCCTAGAATTACATAAGAAATATTCTGACGGATATGAAGTGCTGCTTTATAACGCTAACTGTTGACAATGTCTAACTTCATTGTTTTTCTGCTGGAAATTAAACCCCTGATAATTACTGTGCCAGTAAATCAGTACAGTAAATACTTGTGAATCAATAGATGGAGGTAGCTGGTGCCCAGATTGCTAATACCCCTCTACATTGGTGGTTCGGTTTTTGGGGCTTTTTTGTGCAGTGAAAGGTAGAGGGTAAGATATAGTTTACCTGGTGCCAAATGGCCCTACTGCATAGATGGTTCACAGCTTTCTAAAGAAAAGATATCTCATAAACCTTTCCTTCCCAAACTCTGGGCTCTTATATGAAGTACCATACCAATCTTTTATCAAAGAGGGGGTAGCAAATTAGTGTCCCTGTCCCCTGTGTATCTGAACCTTACTACTGTTCTTCCTTGTGTTTTTCTGAACAGCTGTCTGATACCTGATGACCAGCCCACCTCCCAGCTATGAGTTTGGATAATGTGCAAGGTGACATAGTGGGAGAGTGTTAAAATCAGTTCAGTAGCTGCAGCAATAATGATGGAAGAACATTTAAAATGAACTCGTGAGAGTTCTCCTTCAGGTTCTTTCCCTTAAGGAATCAGGTATTTGAAGAAATCTAAGTCATTGCTGTTGCTTCACATTTGTTTTAAGAGACAGTAGGAAATATCTTCATACCCTTTTACCAAACACTTCACTTATGGACGGCCATCCCTTTTGGACATGTATGGTTACTATGATTGTTCTCTATATACAGTTTTTGCCCTTTTCTGTGTATTGACAGGAAGCTTTGTCTGATACTTCTTCAGCCCCCAAGAAATACTCTTTTCTTTCTTGAGAGATGGCCTTGACTATGGTGGGTTTGGCTCGGAAAATGTTCCAGTTGGTGACTGTAGGTGCAACTACAGGAGAAGCTTGTCAAAGGCATTGAGAAGGTGAAGTTCCGCAGAAGTAAAACTCTAAAGGAGTTAGGGATGTAAGGTACATGTGTAGCTCATTAGGCTGTGGTGTCTAAAACACAATCTAAGAAGGATGGTCTCTCCTCCTCCCATCAAGACTAAGATAAGAGCTTTTATCCTTTTTAGTTCTATGGAATTTTTTATCCTTTGTGCTGTTCATCCTTTATCTTTTTTAGTTCTCTGGAGGCAACACCCATTACTCCTGTTCCTAGGCTTTGGCTATTCCTTGGCTTTGGCTGAAGCATTCTGTTCAAAGTATAACCATCGTGGCTCATCAGTACCCCATGGGTGATGCTTTTGACTCAGACTTGACTTTTTAATTCCCAGGAGCTACCCTCATTCTGCTGCAAGCAAAGCACTTGCAGTGGAAAGCCTGTTCTCTCTGTCTCTATACTCCTTGCAAAGAGTTATTCAAAGGCACTTTTTGCCTTTGATGGACTGTCAATACACCTCCCTGCTGCCATCTCCCTCCTGTTACATCCAAGAACATATATGCAAGAAAGCATGTAGCTTTAAGTGAAAGTCAAGTATGGGATGAACTCTAGGTGAACAGAAAATATTTTCCGATTTCCTAAGGAGCCAGTATGACCCGTTACTTGCATGTGTGATTGTATGATTTGTCTGTGGATGTGTAAAGAAGAATAATTAGGAAATCCTTTTTGATCAAAGCAACATTCAAAATTGTTGTTGCTACTCCAAATTGGTTTTGATGAATCAACATTTTGTAAAGAAAAAAATTGCTAGCATATTCCTGACCAGCCTAATAGCAAGCCCAGTATATATTTTCTGATACCATATCTGGAATAGATGAGTAGTAAGGGGACAGTAGTTAAAAATTCCAAAAACATAAGTGGAATTCACCTAGATATAATAAAATATTTAACCAGTTTCTAGAGTTCTGTTAGAACTGCATTTTTGTGTAACACTTTAGATATAATTAATAACAAAGTGGTTCTTAAACCGTTAAGGATATATATGCATTTCCAATTTTGATATAAACTGATAAGTGAAAGTGTTTGCAGAATTACGGTATCAGGATCGATCTTCTCTTGGCTTGCAGAAAGTTAAAAATAGGTCAGGTGTGACATGCCGACACATAACATTTCTTCTGAGACAACATTTTGTTTGTCATTATTATTACTCGAATGGTCTACAAGAGTGTGTCCTTAATCATAAATTTTATAAGATTGATATATGCTAAGCTGACTACATGAGATTTATTGCAAAGTTCTTATTTCTAAAAGAGCATGATCCTTGATCTCCTCTTGGATTCCTTCCTTAAGTTATACTTCAACAACAGCTTTTAGTAATTGGTATTATTTGATAAAATAGAGCTAATAGAGACACCAAAAGTGCGTCTGGTCATAACTCTCGTCATTGCCTTTCATGATTATTTATGAAACCTGTGCCTTTTCAATGTAGTAACCATACATCAATCAGTGTTATGATGGCCCAGTTATTTTCACCTCATTGCATCTTCTATAGTCAGTTTTTAAATAATTACGACAGCAATCAAATCATTCTTATCTCTCTCTCTAGTACTTCTGAGCAGTTAATACAATCTACTGCTTAAGTATGACATTCATGCCTTCATATTCAAATAATGTATTTTTTTTACCAATCAGCATTCATAACTGCATATTTCACACATGTCTTTTCATGTGGTGTGCTGAATAGAAGAAGGTATTGAAAATTTTCCCTGTGAGCATATTAGCTGTACGAGTGGGTATTTGTTGACTGTCATATAAACTCTTTCTATAATTTACATACATGTAACTGATCTTGTAGATCTATGCCTGCAATTTTATATATTAATTATGTATTCCTGATGAAGGAATTGGAAGCCATTTTCATCTTCTTGATATCTTGCTGTGGCATGCATACTAGTAACAGGACAATCATTATGCGGTTTTCTGAGAGGATGAGTAGTCGCTCTTGGCACACATATTCCTTCAAATGATGCCCAGTAAACTATATACTCTTCCATGGATGCTACAATAGTGTTTTAGTGCAGTATAAGCACTAGCCACATTCTGGATAATGAACCTTTTTTTTTTTTTCCATGGCTGGAAGGGACCTTTGAGATCATCAAGTCCAACCATACACACACAAACCCCCTCCTTACAGTCTCTGCCACTAGAGCATGCCCTGAAGTGCCACATCTAGACGTTTCTTAAACACCTCTAGGGATGGTGACTCAACCACCTCCCTGGGCAGGCTGTTCCAGGGCCTGACCACTCTGTCAGTAAAGTAATTCCTCCTAATATCTAATCTAAACCTCCCCTGCCGCAACTTCAGACCATTTCCTCTGGTCCTGTCATTATTCACCTGGGAGAAGAGGCCAACACCCACCTCTCTCCAACCTCCTTTCAGGTAGTCGTAGAGGGCAATGAGGTCTCCCCTCAGCCTCCTCTTCTCCAAGCTAAACATGCCCAGCTCCCTCAGCCTCTCCTCATATGACCTGCTCTCCAGACCCCTCACCAGCCTGGTAGCTCTCCTCTGGACACGCTCCAGCACTTCAATGTCCCTCTTGTACAGAGGGGCCCAGAACTGAACACAGGACTCGAGGTGAGGCCTCACCAGTGCCGAGTACAGAGGCACGATGCCAAGTACAGAGGCATGATTTGTCTGTCTGCATCTTTCCCTTCCCTCCCTCACTCCTTCCTCCTCTCCCTCCCTTCCTCCTTTCCTTCTTCCCTCCCTCCCTACTTTCCACAAAGCCTAAATTTGCAAGCTGTTCTTGCTTGTTAATAGTATGTTTTCAGGTAGCAAAATTAATTTAAGATAAACATTGACTCCTGTACCTAATTTAATGTCCACATTCATAGGACAAGGAGTATACTTCTATTTGTGAAATACGGACAGCCAGAAAATGCTTCTGCTAGAACATTTTATGATTATTCCTTTTTAATATTAAGACCAGTGACAGTTGCAATCCCTACTTTCCTTTCTTTTTTCTTTTTTTTTTTTTCTGTTATTCTTTTTTTTCTTTTAAAATTGTATTCTTATTCCTCAAGCAGTGCATGTAATGCAGGGGAATAAGAGACTGCAGGAGCTCAAGTACATGCCCTCTCACATTTGGTCATGTAAAGCAATCTAAATGGCAATTCATAGCAACAGCATTCTCTGG
The DNA here is from genome assembly GCA_013400035.1 of Rynchops niger. Taxonomy (NCBI): domain Eukaryota; kingdom Metazoa; phylum Chordata; class Aves; order Charadriiformes; family Laridae; genus Rynchops; species Rynchops niger. The sequence continues at coordinate 180,921 of VXBH01004000.1, forward strand.
ATTGTGCCAAAAGCACAAAAGAGCTCTTATTTTCTTGTTCTATGATTCAAGTTAGAGGCAGAGCTATGGCCCTTCACACTTTCTGACAGTGTGGTGGGTTATTTTTTGTAATAAAATACTTTCTGTGGCAACAATTCATCATTTATTCACTATGTGAAATACATAGTAATGATGACAATGTAAAAGAGCTAATAAATTGCTAGTCCTTCTACAGCAATAAAGTAACATAAAAATAGTGATGGAACATTTATAGTTCTTGACATGATACAGCATGTGGAGAATATTATCATCAAAGATTAATTTTATTTGTAAGAAGTTACCAAGGGCAAGTACATCATTAAAAACAATTGCATTTTAAGCTGGATCTTAAAAAAAAAAAAAGGCAGGCAATTCATTTGTCTTGAATGAATTGACCGTATAACCTTGAATGAAAAAAAAAAAAATTACTATACATCCAAAGGATTAAGGCAGACACTGACAAATTGATGGAAGTCTGTCAACGGATCACACAAAATTATTTAATATGTCATTGAAGAACTCTGGATTGTTTAATGGAATAAAGTGTTCTAACAATGTAATCTTTTAGCAGTTTTTACAGACATAAAAGGGAGTATTTTGCATATTTGTGCAATCAGCTCAGATGGTCTTATAACTTAGTGTCTCTGGATCATAATACAGGCACCTTTTCCAAGTTGCAAAGAGACTCTGCAGGAAGGTTACGCGTAATTTAAGAATGCAAATAATATTTTTGCCCTGTAAATATAGCCAATAGATGGCCAAGATTAATAATCTTCCAGATTAACATTTAATATGCTTGCTATTTGAGATGAGACACTTAATGTGTCTTTGCTAGTAGACAGTCATTCATCAGAGGGGGAAGGATGCCTCTCTTGCTCCTTGAAATGGGCTGATCCTTGATGTTGTTTTCTTTCCACATAATTTTTTTTTTCCTTGGGATTTTATACATTTCCACATCAATACTTTTCATCTTTAATACCTGAGTTGCTGACTGTCTTATCTCAATTATTCTACCTCTTCCTCCATTTCTACCCTTGTTACCTTTTATGGTTCTTTCCTATGCACTTTCTCACAGCTGTTTCTCACAATTTATTAATTTTCTCAAAATTTTGAGCCAAGTTTGCACACAGCTGGATTGTATCAAAACTAGATCTTGGATCACAGACAGCCAAACCACTTGGAAAAGATTTCCAGCCTTTTTCTATTTCCCTATTTACATTGATTTAGCTTCCTCCATAAGCACAACGTTCTATGTAACTGTGGTCGCTATGGAAGGAAGAAACACAGCAAAGGAGAATGACAATATAAATTGTTTTAAGGCACCCTTTCAGTATTTTGTTCCAAGGTTACCTTATGTAACTAAAAAGATCTTCATTGGCTTTGTTTGGCTTTGTACGGCTTTGTACCGGGTACGGTGAACAGGATTGACATACCATAATAACTAAAGAAGTGGTAGCTTAAAAATATCGTGGAATAGTTTGGTGGTGGAACATGCTACATTTTTTCCCAGCATTCAGAGTTTATTTGACTAAGCGCAGAGGGAAAATTATTTAGGGGGTGAAAAGAGTGCTAAATTGACCAATGGCTATGTAGTAGGAAAATATAAAGCTATGTAAATGTTAAAAGTCTTTTCATGTAGCTTTATTATTCAGAAACTGTAATTTTCTCATGAAAAAAGACAGGGGGCGGAGAGGAGAAGAAAAATTACTTCCAACCCTACCTCAGTTCAGAAGATCGGTTTCATGGCCAACCTTTTTGAATACATACAAACCATAAATTCATCCCAGACATAGGAAGTCACCTACAGAGATAAACTGGCAAATAAAGGGCCTTGGATTTGAAATTAATGACCATTGTGGGAAAATGTGAAAATGAGTGGAGCACTCACAAGTTCTCAGAATACAGGTGTTATTGTAACCTTTTAAAATCACCCAGCTCTCCACAGCTTTTCAGATCTGTTTTCATTCACCATAACCAGTATTTCCAATTTGGTTAAATGAATGGAAATATTTTTAACTTATGGCGTTACCTATGGTATTCCTCCTCATTGGCATATTCTTGATTACATTGGCTAACAGTAAATAATACTTCTTGCTGACTGTTTACAATAACAGTTTGCTACCAGTTAAGGGTCATAATCCAACTTTAAGGACAGTAAAATATACTAAAACTAAGTTGCTAAGAAAAATAAAGGAAAAACTAAATCATGGTTATTTTAGAATCCATCTAAGCTTTCCCTAGTGTAAAAATAAAAGTGGCAACAATGACTGAAGCCTTTACAAATCTCATTTTCTGGGATAACATGTAGTCCGGTTAGGCCAGAGAAACAAGTAATAGGAGATCCCAAGTTTTTAAAATTTAAATGGTGATCAAAGAGTCTATTTCAGAAATCCAGGATTACAGGGAATACAAGCTACACAGGACGTAAAAGTATTTTAGCCATATTCTTTCCTTCTAATTGTGTTGTAGGGAAGATAGCCTAAACTGCTACAAAAATTTTTTTTGTCAGATAAAGTGTCTATACCATCAATAGATTTATGTTACAAAAATGAAATAAGAGATTTCCATACATTGTGTTAATGCAAGGAAGAAAAGTGAGCCATGGAACACAGGGTAAAGACATAGTCTGCACAAGTTCCATGCATTTTGTTGCTAATTAGGTTATGTTAACACATATTTTATAAAAAGGAATGAGTTTTGAATCTTATGAAATGTCCTAAAACCCACAGTTTTGTGGATAACCTAGAACGAAAAAGCAAAGTCGAGAATTTTCCTTTTGTAGGAATTGTAATACGTTAGGAAAAAATGTAAAAAAAAACCCTGAAATCTGAGTTGAACTAAAGAAACTATGACCCAGACGAAAAGGTTCCCACTCATTGCAAATGCATTTATTTAATGCAAGGCCTTTTATTCCAGAAAAGCAAAGGCTAGGCATGCCTGTTTACATTTACTTGTCTGTAATTCATGCAGAGCACCTCTGACACTAGAAAATTATATTTCTAATTTTCCACAAGAGGAAATATAAACAGTAATAAAGTTGTTCCATTTAATAATATTGTTAAAATTGTAATTTTCACCT